>JAWPHD010017450.1:0-44567 GCA_037043455.1 Cyrtodaria siliqua | reverse complement strand
CACCATGGGCAATGTAAGTATAAAGTTTTAAAAGTGTAGTGTTTCAATTTTGAATTTGTCACGAGGAATGCATTTTTCTATATAAGGTGACAGTTACCTTGACCTTTGACCTACTGACCCCGAAAGAAATTGGTTCCTCCTTTCACCTAGGGCAATATACCTATTGTGATGGTGACCTTGACCTTTGAACTACTGACCCTAAGCACATTAAGGTTTCTCCACTCACTCTGGGCAATGTATGTATAAAGTTTTAAAAGTGTAGTGTTTCAATTTTGAAGTTGGCACGAGGAATGCATTTTTCTATATAAGGTGACAGCAGTTACCTTGACCTTTGACCTACTGACCCTAAAAGAAATAGGGTTCCTCCTTTCATCCCTCGTTCAACGAAGTTTACTGTAGAACAGCAACACTAGAGTTGATGAGAGCGAAAAAGTCCAACATAGATAGTCTGTAATTAAATAAATCTTCTCGAAGAAGATTAAAGTTGCAATTGTAGATTATGGTCAGTCGGATTTAGGGTTCAAGTTTAACACTTATTTACTTCCTAAATGCAAGTAGATATTCGCAGATTGCAAGAAGAAAATATTAGCACTTGCTAAATTTTGCAAGGAAGGCCAGAAAAAAAAAACACCTGTGTTTCTGGTAACCCGACCGTCCCTATTTTTTGGCGCCGACCCTACAGTTTCTTATCATAAAAGAAAAAGGATTTTCATGTTATTTGTTGAAAACAAACATGTTTTAAGTTTTCCTGAAAAGATGTCCCAGAGTAATGTAGTTATAGACAATGTGTGAAGCTCTCTCTGGTCAACATTTGATATCTAACTGCTTTCATCAATTTTTTCTCTGGCCAAATTCCGAGAATTATCTACAAATCTGGGCTGGTTGGAATCGCAGATGTCATTCTCGAAACCGAAAACCGAAAACCGAAAACAATTAGATCAAACCGTTTTTCTGTGACAAGTCAAAATGCTTCGAAAAACGTGATTTCCAATTAGGTGTACATCACTATGGAACAAAATAAAGCACATATTCACTGCTATTGATGGCGATTCCCCGAATGTACCAGTGTCAATCAATTCAATCCGATGTGATTTCAACAACGGAACAAGTAATAAACATAAATATAGACCAGAGAGCTTCACACCTTGTCTATAACTACATTACACTGGGACATTTTTTCAGGAAAACTTAAAATATGTTTGTTTTGAACAAATAACACGAACAAGAGGCCCAAGAGGGCCTGTGGACGCTCTACTGGCTCAAGATAAAGTTTATATATAAGGGGCCATAAGTCTTTTAAAAATAATTCAACCAGAACATGGCAATGACAGGTGCAACTAGGCTTAGTACTGATCAATCTCGCCAAGATTCGCTGAAATCTGGCAAAGAGTTCAGAAGAGACTAATCTGGACAAAGTTTGTGTATTAAAACATTTAAAGGGTCACAACTCTGCCAAAAATGATTCAACCGAAATATGGCGATGATATGCACAACTAGGCTTGATACTGATCATTCTTGTCAAGTTTCGTCTATATCCAGCCAGGGTTCAGGAGAACTAGCCCGGAAAAAAATTGTGGTATCAAAATCCTTTAAAGGGCCATAACTCTGCCAAATATCTGTAAACCAGAACGTGACAAAGACATGCACAACTAGGCTTGGTGCTGATTATCCCTGCAAAGTTTCATTGAAATCTGGCAAGGGGTTCAGGAGAAGTAGATCAGACACAGTTTGTGTATCAAAACCTTTAAAGGGCCCTAACTCAGCCCAAAATCATTCAACCGGAACACGGCGATGATGTGCACAACTAGATAAAGAATCGATCATCCCTAAAAAGTTTCGTTTAATCCGGCCAGGGGTTCAGGAGAACTAGTCAGAACAAAGTTTGTGTATTAAAACCTTTAAAGGGCTATAACTCTGCCAAAATCATTCAACTGGAACACGGTGACTATGTACAACTAGGCTTGGTACTGATCATCCCTGCAAAGTTTCAATGAAATCCGGCCAAATGAAGGCCCTTTCGTCTTAATGAGGCCACTATATAGCATATTTCAGAAAATCAAAGGCCATGAATTCGATGTAAATGGTCCAATCTGGATGGTTTTCGAACTCGTCCAAGCTTTCATCAATATTAACAATCTGTTAAAGTTTCTTAAAGATCGGATGAAAGATGAAGGCCCTATCGTGTTAACGAGGCAAAATATACGATTTTTAACTAAATCAAGAGCCATAACTCCACTATTACTGGTCAGATCTGGCTGGTTTTCAAACTTGACCGAGCTTTCATTTATATAAACAATCTGGTAAAGTTTGGTAAAGAACGAATGAAAAATAAAGGCCCTATCGTCTTAACGAGTCAAAATATAGCATTTTTAACTAAATCAAGGGCCATAACTCCGCTGTTAATGGTCCGATCTAGCTGGTCGTCGAATTTGTCCGAGCTTTCATTTATATAAACAATCTGGTAAAGTTTGTTAAAGATTGGATGAAAGATGAAAACCCTATTGTCTTAATGAGGCAAAATATAGCATTTTTAACTAAATAAAGGGCAATAACTCCGCTGTTAATGGTCCGATCTAGCTGGTTTTCGAACTTGTCCGAGCTTTCATTGTTATTAACAATCTGTGCAAGGTTGGTAAAGATCAAATAATAAATGAAGGTGCTAGAGTGTTCACAAGGCTTAATATGGCATTTTTCAGCAAAACAAGGGTCATAACTCCGTTGAAATGATTTCGATCTTGCCGGTTTTCAAACTTGTTCAAGCTTTCATTGATATAAAGACACTGGCAAAGTTAAGTAAAGATCCGATTAATATTGAAGGCCCTAGAGTATTCACAAGGCAGAAAATAGCATTTTTCAGAAAAAACAAGGGCCATAACTCCGGTGTTACTGACCTGATTTAGCTGGTTTTCGAACTTGTTCAAGCTTTCATTGATATTAACAATCTGTGGAAGTTTGGTAAAGATCAAATAATAAATGAAGGTGCTAGAGTGTTCACAAGGCAGCAAATGCCATTTTTCAGAAAAACAAGGGCCATAACTCCAGTGTTACTGACCCAATACAGCCGATTTTCGAACTTGTCCAAGCTATAATTGGTATTAACAATATGTGCAAGTTTGGTAACAATCAAATAATAAATGAAGGTGCTAGAGCGTTCACAAGGCAGAAAACAGCAATTTTCAGAAAAATCAAGGGCCATAACTCCGGTGTTACAGATCCGATTTGGCTGGTTTTCGAACTTGTTCGAGCCTTCATTGATATTAACAATCTGTGCAAGTTTGGTCAAGATCAAATAATAAATGAAGGTGCTAGAGTGTTCACAAGGCTTAATATGGCATTTTTCAGCTAAACAAGGGCCATAACTCCGGTGAAATTATTCTGATCTGGCTGGTTTTCGAACTTGTCCGAGCTTTCATTGATATTAACAACTTGTTAAAGTTTGGTAAAGATCGGATGAAAAATGAAGGCCCTATGGTGGTAACAAGACAAAAGTTAACGACGGACGACGGACGGCCGGCCGGACGGCCGGACGGCCGGACGACGGACAACTCGTCATCCCATAAGCTCTGCTGGCCTTCGGCCAGTAGAGCTAAAAAACAAAACAAATTGTGACTGAAGGCAACTATTATTTATATATTCTTTTGTCTAGATTTGATTACTATTTTTATGATTCTTTTCATTTGGATACATTGATACATTTAAAAAAAAAAAAGACAGGCTTAATGTACGACTCGTGTTAATGACAGTTTTAATTATTATTAAAAGTTTAGTTTTATGACAGAATAACAAACGGATTGGACACTTTCTTTCTGAAACAATGAAGTGGCCAAACTATCACGTAGAACCTTAACTTTTTCTTCGAACTTCTCTTTCAAATATTCATAGATTTTGATAAGAATACATGCAAAGATTCATATTAAAATAAATGGCAATATGGGAATATAATAGCTTTTCTTAAAAATTATTTTCTAAATAATAAATTGTATAAAAATACATTAATTTCCGCACTGCCATGTGAAACAGATATACATTTCACAGTATCCTATATATTTGTTATTTATAGGTATGTGGTTTTATATAAAAAAATATCCAGAAGGCTTAGCAGTGGTATAATGTCAAAAATCAAACAAATATTTGCAATGCAATATAAAAGATGATTTGTGTGCGTCAGCATGATAGGACACTTAGGCTGTGTCATTCTTGAATTAAAACTTAATTAAGCCCCTAGCAAAGATGCTATATATATATATTAAATTAGAATCCGATTAGTTTCGACATCCATGAAAAAAAAAGAAAAAAAGAAGAAAAAAGAAAAGAAAAAAAGAAATATCACTTAAGTGATAAATGCCCCCGAAGTGTTCTTTGACCTCTAAGTATGACCTTGACCTTGGAGCCATGGACCTGGATTTGTGCACCACACCTCATTTGGTTGTGGTGAGCACTTGTGCCAAGTTATTTGAAAATACGTCCAGGCATGCTAAAGTTATTGACCGGACATGATTTGACCTTTGACCTCTAAATGTGACCTTGACCTTGGGGCCACAGACCTGGATTTTGTGCGCGACACATCGTCTTGTTGTGGTGAGCACTTGTGCCAAGTTATTTGAAAATCCATGAATGCCAGAGTTATTGACCGGACACAATTTGACTTTTGACCTCCACTGTGACCTTGACCTTGAAGACCTGGGTTTTGCGCGCGACACATCATCTTGTTATGGTGATCACTTGTGCAAAGTTATTTAAAAATCCCTGCAGGTGTTGTGACGTTACGGTCCAGACACGAAATTGCGTACCTGTTTTTGACCTATGAACTGCAAGTGTGACCTTGACCTTTGAGGTACGGACTTGGGTTTTGCGCGCGACACATCGTCTTGTTATGGTGATGACTTATGCCAAGTAATTTAAAAATCCCTGCAGGGGTTGTGACGTTACGGTCCAGACACGAAATTACGTATCTGTTTTTGACCTATAAACTTCAAGTGTAACCTTGACCTTTGAGGTACGGATCTGGGTTTTGCACGTAACACATCATCTTGTTATGGTGATCACTTGTGCTAAGTTATTTAAAAATCCCTGCAGGGATTGTGACGTTACGGTCCGGACACGAAATTGCATACCTGTTTTTTACCTATGAACTTCAAGTGTGACTTTGACCTTTGAGGTACGGACCTGGGTTTTGCGCGCGACACATCGTCTTGTTATGGTGATCACTTGTGCCAAGTTATTTAAAAATCCCTGCAGGGGTTGTGACGTTACGGTCCGAACACGAAATTGCGTACCTGTTTTTGACCTATGAACTTCAAATGTGACCTTGACCTTTGAGGTACGGACCTGGGTTTTGCGCGCGACACATCGTGTTGTTATGGTGATCACTTGAGCCAAGTTATTTAAAAATCCCTGCAGGGGTTGTGAAGTTACGGTCCGGACACAAACTTCGGAATGACGGACAGACAGACAGACAGAATCCGGACGGACGGTGCAATTACTATATATGCCCCCGACATTTTTTAGGGGGCATAAAAAATACCTACCTACCTACCCTAATTTTTTCAACTGAGTAACCAGAAACACAGATATTTTTGTTTCTGGCCTAATGAAAGAAACCCACTAAGTCTCGTAAAATAAAATGTTTAAGGACTATTGGTCAGCCATCTTTGAAAAAAAAATCCAAAATGGATGGGGTATGATTAATTGAAATTTTCATCCAAATGCATATTATAGTTATGAACATTGTCAATGATATAATAGATGACATTAGTGCAACACTATTGGTGTTGTGAACATAATATCAGAATCAATATTTATTTAGCAGAAATACTGCCCTTTATATTCGAAAAGTTTCATACAATTTTACTCGAAGATACTTTGTTTTTTATGTTAAATAAATTTGTCCATAGAATTGTCCATTTATCTAAAAATGGCACACGAGACGTCATTTCTAAATTAAATACGGCATGTTATCACATCTGATCATCCAAATTTCAAAGTCAGTCATTGTAAAAAAAAAACAAGCTATTCTTTCAATGGCATATCATCTCAATGCTATAGTATGGTTGCACTGACAGGTTTTAACTGTCAAACTATTATAAATGGCAACTATATTTTTGGATGTATTAAACACAACTGAGTGACTGTTGTGAATAGAAACATGGCAACTCAAGAGTAATTTATTATTATATTCCTATAAAAACAGCACAAACTAAATAATAACACATGAATACGATCAAATTACCTGTTTATCCGAATGTTTCACAACAATTCACCTGCATGCTTTTCATGTGTATCATGTGCGTGTGTTGAAGGCACATGGCGTATAAAGAAAATCTTCATTTTTAACAATGGTGTACTTCGAATTTCGGATGATGTGATAACATGACTTACTTTATTTAGAAATGATGTCTCGTGTGCCATTTTTAGATAAATGGACAATTCTATGGACAAATTATTTAACATAAAAAACAAAACATCTTAAGAGTAAAATTGCACTAAACTTTTCGAATATAAAGGGCACTATTTCTGCCAAATAAATATTGTTTCTGATATTATGTTCACATCAATAGTGTTAAATTACTGTCATCTATTATATCATTGACATTGTTCATGCCTATAATATGCATTTGGATGAAAATTTCAATTAACCATACCCCATCCATTTTGGATTTTATTTTCAAAGATGGCTGACCAATAGCCCTTAAGCAGTTTACACGGTAAAGATTTAATTGTCTAGTTCACATATCTCATTTGGCTGTTTACACATACACGCATATGTAGTTATCTAGTTTATATACATCATTTGGCAGTTTACACTGTAAAAACTAGCCTAGTTTACATACCTCATTTGACAATTTACACAGTAAAGATTTGTCTAGTTCACATACCTCATTTGGCAGTTAACACTGTAAAGACTAGTCCAGTTTACATATCTCATTTGGCAGTTTACACAGTAAAGATTTGTCTAGCCCCGTCCGTCGGATGGGGACGTAAACCGGGCGGTCCCGTGTATCGGTCTTCCTTCGAGCACGTTAAAGAACCATAGGAATCTATTCGATAATAAGAGTAGGGCAGGTTCCCGGATTGCTATGTATCCTTCCCCTCTCTCTGGGGCGGCTCTAAATAACCTATACTGTGTTGATGAGTCGTTAAACAACATTCAATTCAATTCAATTCTAGTTCACATACCGGTACCTCATTTGGCAGTTTACACATACACATACACATGCAGTACAGACTTATCTAGTTTACATACCTCATTTGGCAGTTTACACTGTAAAGACTAGTCCAGTTTACATATCTCATTTGGCAGTTTACACAGTAAAGATTTGTCTAGTTCACATACCTAGTTCACATACCTCATTCGGCAGTTTACACATACACATGCAGTACAGACTTAGCTAGTTTACGTACCTCATTTGGCAGTTTACATAGTAAAGACTTGTTGCGTCTACCCGGTCGTAACAGCGCGGGGTCAATGAGATCAGGCCTACTGGTGGCTGCCAGCACATAAACACCTGCAGGAAAGAAAATGACAAAATGGTAAACATACGATACAATCTCTACCAGGGTTGTTGTTCCTTGCCTTCATTTTGTGTTATGTGAATGCAAGGAATGACACCTCTGTGTAGAGACTGAATATGCTACGGTTAAATACCAAGTTGTCGCCTCATTCGGGGGTTAAATAATATGCTTACCAGACAGAGTACCTACCAACATTTGAATTTAACTAGCAAAATGCAAGCTCAAACACTCAGCACTGACTGAAGAAATTGCCACAAAATTGTACTATAAATGTAGAATCTATTTTTAGCTGTGGCAGCCATCTTGAAACTAACTGATTGTTACATAGGACCAACTAGACATCAAGAGCAACATTTCTAAAAAGTTTCATAAAAATCCTTCAAAGGAGTTTCAGTAGTCGCCACAATTAAGACGTTCCTATATAACTCTATGTAAACCCTATATAACTCTATGTAAACAAATATGGTCATCATGGACCAACATTATGTCATGCTGATAATTTTAGTCGAGGTCCCATATCGGTATCACTAAATAGTTTCGAGGGAGTAGTTGCTACAAAGATATTTTTAAAAATCTATTTTTATTCTATTCTATTTAATGGGATATTTCAATTCAAATCATCCAATCAGATCATTGCATGTAACAGTTACAACAAAACCGGATGTTTTGAGTGAGGCAGAAAAATCACAAATTTTGTGTTGACAAGGTAGTCTCTGAACTTTATGAATAGGTAAGCTTAAATACCCTTTGTAGCATTATTGAATGCCGCCAGTGTTTGCCCAGAGCTTTGTCCGTGGTAAAATATACCAGTGTTAAAAGTGGGTCACCCTGCTACCCGTTAAACACCATATAAATGATAGTATGTAGTGGGTTGGAGACAATTTCAGAAATCAGTTTTATATTGTTGATTTTCTTATATATATTCATCAAATGGATAGTGTGTTATAACAGACTGTTAAATTATGTGTTCATGACTCTGGTGCCAGTGATTAAGATAAGCTGACTATCACTTGCGTGCGAAGGGGAAACTGGTACCGCTACTATATATACTATTACATGTACATGTATGTATATTGTTTTTTTTAAAGTTTTAATAATGGCCATATGTTAGTAATTCATTTTCTTTCTCTTATATATTTAGTACCCATTTTTATGCCCCCGAAAAAAAAAATTCGAGCATTTAGTAATCGCACCGTACGTCTGTCTGTCCGGATGTCCGTCCGGATTCCATCATTCCACAGTTTGTGTCCGGACTCTACCTTCAAAACCCATGCAGGGATTTTTAAATAACTTGGAACAAGTGATCACCATAACAAGACGATGTGTCGCGCGCAATACCTAGGTCCGTACCTCAAAGGTCAAGGTCACACTTGCAGTTCATAGGTCAAAAACAGGTACGCATTTTCGTGTCCGGACCTTAACGTCACAACCCCTGCAGGGATTTTTAAATTACTTGGCACAAGTGATCACCATAACAAGACGATATGTCGCGCAAAACCCATGTCCGTACCTCAAAGGTCAAGGTCACACTTGCAGTTCATAGGTCAAAAACAGGTACGCAATTTCGTGTCCGGACAGCAACGTCACAACCCCTGCAGGGATTTTTAAATAACTTGGCACAAGTGATCACCATAACAAGACGATGTGTGTCGCGTGCAAAACCCATGTCCGTACCTCAAAGGTCAAGGTCACACTTGCAGTTCATAGGTCAAAAGCAGGTACGCAATTTCGTGTCCGGACAGTAACGTCACAACCCCTGCAGGGATTTTTAAATAACTTGGCACAAGTGATCACCATAACAAGACAATGTGTCGCGCACAAAACGCAGGTCTTCAAGGTCAAGGTCATACTTGGAGGTCAAAAGTCAAATTGTGTCCGGTCAATAACTGGCATTCATGGACGGATTTTCAAATAACTGGGCACAATTGCTCACCACAACAAGACAATGTGTCGCGCACAAAATCCAGGTCAGTGGCCCTTAGGTCAAGGTCACACTTAGAAGTCAAAGGTCAAATCGTGTCCAGTCAATAACTTTTGCATGCCTGGACGGATTTTCAAATAACTTGGCACAAGTGCTCACCACAACCAAACGACATGTTGTGCACAAAATCCAGGTCCATGGCTCCAAGGTCAAGGTCATACTTAGAGGTCAAAGGACACTTCGGGGGCATTTATCACTTACAGGGATATTTCTTGTATCTTTATACTTGTGATATACAGTGGTCATGGTAGTAGTCTTTTTATTTTTTGAAAAAAGAAAAAAAAGAGCAGGAATCTTCCACATATATACGTAACAAAGATATCTATACAATTTTCCATTAATACAACATGTTGTAAATAAAGTTGTTGATTTTTAAATAAAAAAAAGAATTTTACTTGAATATTATACAGAAGTCAATGACTAAATACAGAGCACCAGATAAGCTGCGTATTTGCGTAAATACCCAATTAAAACAATGAAAAACCCAATTGAAATTAAAATCAAGTGTACCAAAAAGCATATGAAATCTCATTTAAGCAATTATTTAAAAAACGTGTGCGTACAAACTGTTTTCCATTATTGCAATCGCACGTTGTCTCCGACTTTCCTATAAAGTAAACAAATCTTCGTCGTTCGGTATTCTCCCGGTTAATAAGCGAACCCGTCTAAAATCGTAATTTCGTAAACCAGTCCAATATAAAATAAAGTCTGGATCACTACGTAGCTTGGTAATTTTCAAGCGTTTGTGTAAAATGGCGTCCGTCAAAAGAGGTCGTAAAAATGCCAGTATAATTAAATACACAGCAAAACACAAGAAATCCGTGGATTCACATGTCTCGCCTAACGGGGGCTGGACTTAAAAATAAAAAGGTCAATGATGCTTAAATGAAAGTTTGTAAACATTTTAGTAATTAAAAACAATCGAGTTTGCCGTTTGCTGAGATGACATTTAAGTGCATTTGTTTAAAAACAAAATGCCATGCTATTAAAAACAAGAGGCCCAAGAGGGCCTGTGGATGCTCTACTGGCTAAAACGGCTCTTATATCAAGGGTTGTCGACATCAAATTCCCATCAGTAGTTATTTTAAAACATTGCAAAAACAACAGGGATAGGATGGCCTTAGATCGCTCACCTGGTAATCATGGGCAATATGTCTGCTGTGTCTAGTCTAGTTTTTCACTTTTATTTTCACAGTTTAATATCCCTTGGTTTTAAGTTTTGTTTTTGGTAAATACAGACTAGTTTTGACACCAGCTTATATTAAGACTATTATCCTTACTGGTCTGTATTTACTTTTTCTTTTTTTTTCAGATTGTGAATTTTTTGGATATAATCGTGAAAAAATGATACTTTTTGGCATTGTGAAGGGGCCGAATAACGGCCCCAAATTAGGCATAAAAAAAACACTGAAACAAATATGGTAAAGATCAGATAAAAAATAGAGTAACTATAGATTTAACAAAGGAAATTACAAAAATACAATATAGCATTTTTCAACAAATCAAGGGCCATAACCTGTCGTTACTAACTAGATATAGCTGGTTTTCGAACTTGTCCAAAATTTCATTGATATACCATGCTTTGCACAACTAGATATCATACTGAGGCTTCCTGCCAAATTTTGTAAAAATCCAACAAGCCGTTTAGGAGGAGTAGCGCCAACAAGAAATTTAAATTAAAAATGTCAAAGTGCCATAACTCCGTCATAAATCAGCAAACTGGAACAAAAGCGCGATATGCACAACTAGACATCTTACGGATGCTTCCTGCCAAGTTTCGTCGAAATCCAACAAGGCGTTTAGGAGGAGTAGCGCTGACAAGAAATTAAAAAAAAAATGTCAATAGGCTGTTACTCCATCAAAAATCAATGAACCGAAAAAAAAATGCGACAGCAATGCTTCCTGCTAACATGGCGTTAACACCAAAAAAATAATGAAATAAGAAAATAAAATAAAAATTAAATTAAGAAATTTAAAAAAAAAAGTCAAGGGGCTGTAACTCCATCAAAAATCAATGAACCGGGGAAAAAAAATGCAGTAGGCACAGCAATGCTTCCTGCTAACATGGCGTTAACACCAAAAAAAAAT
This sequence comes from Cyrtodaria siliqua, assembly GCA_037043455.1. NCBI lineage: Eukaryota > Metazoa > Mollusca > Bivalvia > Adapedonta > Hiatellidae > Cyrtodaria > Cyrtodaria siliqua. The sequence goes on along the minus strand of JAWPHD010017450.1, from coordinate 32,986 downwards.
AAAAAAAAAAAAATAATGAAATAAGAAAATTAAAAAAAAAAAAAATAATTAAAAAAAAAAAATTAAAACCAAAAATAAATAATTAAAAAAAAAAATTACTAATAATAAAATAAAGGCAAAACATCTGGTAAAGTTTGGTAAAGATCAGATGAAAAATGAAAGCCCTATCATATTAACGAGGCTAAGTATAGCGTTTTTAACTAAATCAAGGGCCATAACTCCGCTGTTATTGGTCCGATCTGGCTGGTTTTCGAACTTGTGCGAGCTTTCATTGATATTAACAATCTGGTAAAGTTTGGTAATGATCGGATGAAAAATGAAAGCTTTTGGCCAGTAGATCTAAAAATCATCAGCTCCAAAAAGTAGGTCAAGGTCATACATGAAATCCAGGCATCCAAAATAAAGATGCACTAACGAAGACACAACTACGTCAAAATAGTATATGTTTTCTTCCAAAGATTAAGCTATAAATTAGGTTTAAAACATCTAGTGCATAATTCTAGTTCATGAGAAAATGATGTAAATGTAACAATTAAAGTTATCTGCCCTTTCCTTGGATGGTGAAGGTCACATCCACATTTGCTTTGTCACGTTGCAATGTACCACTCAAGATACAACTATAAGTAAAGTTTGAAAGGTTTTACTGCATACAGTTTGTGGAAAAGTGACCTAAACGCCAAAGTTGAAGGTAAAAATTATTAAGTTATCTGCCCTTGCTTGGAGGGTCAAGGTAACTTCCACATTTGCTTTGTCACGTTGCGATGTACCACTCAAGATATAACTATAAGCAAAGTTTTAAAGGTCTAGTGCATACAGTTTGTGAAAAAGTGAACTAAACGCAAAAGTTGAACCTAAAAATTATTAAGTTATCTGCCCTTTGCTTGGAGGGTCAAGGTCACTTCCACATTTGCTTTGTCACATTGCCATGTACCACCCAAGATACAACAATAAGCAAAGTTTGAAAGGTCTAGTGCATACAGTTTGTGAGAAAATGACCTAAACGCAAAACTTGAACCTAAAAATTAGTAAGTTATCTGCCCTTTGCTTGGAGGGTCAAGGTCACTTCCACATTTGCTTTGTCACGTTGGGATGTACCACCCATGATACAACTTTAAGCAAAGCTTGAAAGGTCTAGTGCATACAGTTTGTGAGAAAATGACCTAAACGCAAAACTTGAATGTTGACGCCGCCGCCGGAAAAGCAACACCTATGTCTCTTTTTTCCTTTGAAAAGGCGAGACAAAAATTGTAGGGTATTTTCGAATTCCCAAACCATTAGATGGTGACAGGGTTGTTTCGGGAATTATAGAGGAATTAATCGATATATGTATTCACCCATCAATTCCAATTGTTCACGATGTATTAAACAATATTTGTATGCATGCGCAGTCTACAAGTGTAGAATGTGGAAGAAGTTTCAGTACCCAAAATAGACTGAAAAATAAATTTAGAGCTTCTCTTGGATCAGAAAAGTTGAACACTTTGATGATGATGATTGGCATGTTAGGTGTCAATACAAGTTCATATGATCCCAGTTCAGCCATTGCTCATTGGATGAGGAAAAAGAACAGCAGGAAGGGTAGATTGTTTAGTGAATATAAGCCCAGGCCTGCGAAACAACCAAGACTATGTTAATCTGAATCATGTGAACTATTCAGCTAAAATAAAACAATCAGTTAAAACATACAGTTTGAAGTTACAGTTTATGTTTACCGTTAATTTGTTCAGACAAGATGTAAATATCATTTCAAATTAAGAATTCATGTGAAATAGAAGCCACAACAGAGACTATCATACAACACACAACATAAAGATCTGAAAAGTACGCTATTGTAAGTACCTATTTGTACTATTTTGTGTTGATACCCAATTAACGAAACATTTGATGAGTGAATTACTTTTTTTTACTCAATTGTATTTTAAAATACCCAATTGACAAAAATATAGGTGGGTATTTAAGCAAATCGCTTATCTGGGGCTCTGTAAATATATTCCAAAACAATTATAATTTGCTCACTTGGAAATTACAATGTCAACAAATTGAATACTATATAATACCATCAAGGAAAATACGTATGGAGAGAAATGTAGTCTAGAAAAAATATTTGATTTACTAAAGGTAAAAAGATAAAGAATGAAGAAAAATAATAAAAAAATAATACCAGCCAAAGGGATTTTAACATACTTGTTTTAAAGAGAAGCGATTGACATGCGTTTCCCCTTTCAAAAACAACTGAATTGTGGTTTTAAGGTGCACCAACACATGAAAGGTTATATGGCGCCTAACAGGCATGAACATGCCAGGCTCATCCTCCATGTACATCGAGATAAAATATGGAGAACGGACCTAGAACCTTCTCACCCTGAACTGCAGAGTTGCTGCAAATTCTATTGTAGACACTCCATTTACGCTGGAGCCACGTTATTGTTTTTCTGCCACTGCTCTAGTGATGTGAGCGAGATGGCACTTGAAACAATGCAGGGGTCATGACGAAGACCTTTAATGAGCATGAACAAAAAATGATAAAATGAACATGAATTTGGGGTTTTCTACCCCTCTGCCTTCCCCTCCAACGGGATCTGCAGTGGCCCTATTCTTTGCAAAAACAAGATATGAAATTTAATTCAGGAGAATCCCATTTGCTGTTATGTTTGTCTATTTTGTCATTTTTAAGAGCAATTTCTTTTTCAATTTCTATACTTTTAAATGTTTTGTAACCTAAACAACTTAGAATGTTTTTTCTACATTTGTTTATGTAAATGAAGTATTTTGCGTTAATAATTATGAAATTCAAAACGTTTGCATGTGTCTGTGTATTAATTAACTATACCAAACGTTATGTTTGCTGACTCAAGTTAATATGAATGTCATGTGCAATTAAGAACCTATTCAAATCTGACCAAAAAGCTTTTTTATGCATATATTCCCAAAATAAATGATTTACTGTTTCTGTTTCCATTGCACAGAAATCGAAAAGATTAGAATTACCGTAGCACATTTGAAGTAAAAGAATAGTAATAATAAAAAAAAATAAAAATAAAAAATTTATTTAAGAAAGTTATGTTGGATTTCTCGTCTCCAAAAATATTCAAATGTTGCCAAAAGACACAATAATATCTTTATTATTGATTTAAATTAAATAAAATTAGTAAAAAAAATAGTCAAAATAAAATGATTATGTTCAAATTATTTTCAATCTTAGTATAAATCTAACTTCGAGTTGTCCGAAAAGACATGAACAATGTCCAAAAAGACATGAACAATGTCCGAAAAGACATGAACAATGTCCGAAAAGACATATTAAAATCATTATTAATTATTAATAAATTTATTTTTATTTTATTTGATATATTTAAACATCTTAATAGTAATAAAAAAACAAAAAATCTAACTAAATGATTATGTTATTATATTTGGGGCTTGGGACCCGCATAACGCAGGTAGTGTTTTTTTGTAGGAATGAATGCATGAATGGAGCGTAATGCTCATCTTTTCATGGAGCATCTTTTCATGGAGTGTAATGCTCATCTTTTCATGTTGTTTTTTTGTTCCTACTTCAGCCCTTCTTTTTGTGGAACGATATAGTTCATCTTTTTGTGAGGCTTATTATACTTATAAAATCAATACAACTGTTTTACATGTTTGATAGAATTATCGAAATATGGATTGAGTAATAATAATTAAGAAAGAATTAGGATTTAACATAGCCATTCAATTCTTCAAATCATGCAGTTGTTTAAATATTTAATTGTTTTTACAGAAAATGAAAATACCAACAATTGTTTTGTTTATATGGTGTTTTACGCCATTTTCAAAACATGTAAGGTTATATTTGACGATCGATTTTTCGTGATGGAGGCAGACCATCCAGTTTCCTGGGTAAACCAGTACTGTTCACCTCCCCGGTCCCGCCATTCGTAAGAATCGACACTTCCTCACTTACAAATCAAGCTCCCAGTGGGATTCGAACCCGTAGCGGTTAGAGGCGAAGGTTAACCATTCGGCCATGGAGACGATTCATTTGATTTGAATGGAGTTTTACTGTATTTTACCTTGTATATTATGCACCCGTGTATAGTACGCACCCCCCTTCTCAGAGGTCAAAACTGGGGTAAAAAAGTTATTTCCGTGTATAATACGCATCAAAATACTAGTTTTCCTAGATGAACCATTCGACGAAAATAAAAGGTTAAAAAAATCAAAAAAAATATCTCTAATTGCATCACGATAATTAAAGTAGAATAATACGGTACAACAACTAGTCAATTCATGGAAATCACGTGATATCAAGTCAGCTGATATAAATAACAAAACAAGGGCCGAATTTCGTTCACTCATTTATTGAAATTCAACAACAAATATGCAAACATTTATTCAAAAACAAGCTTTATAATAAACTTTATTCATTTCTAAGTCGAATTAAGTCAATAAATTGCGTGTATAAAGCGAGTAAGTCACGAAAAATAAAGTATTATCGGCATTCACAAATGTCTGTCTGTTCGTCCCCGATGTTTTTCTCCATTCTGACATCGATTTTCTGCATATAAAAGGGGAAAAAAAAGTTGTTTGTATTGTTTCCTTGTATTGTACCCCACTTTCGGAAACCGTAAAAGAAGTTAAAAAACTGCGTACTATACAAGGTAAAATACGGTACATCATTTTAGCACTTACTTTTGAAATTAAATCAATTTTATTTGACTGCATTTATGTAAACATTACTTTTTATGCCACAGCTAGGAGTTTCACTGTATAAGAAACTCTAATTTTACCTTTAAGGTGGTTTGCAACAGGAACGTTTATTTGCAAGTAATAATGCCTAATTTTCTATAAATATTTTACAATATATCCTTACTGTTACATATCAAAATATAAGTCCGGGGAAAATCTTCCGATTTGAGAACCAGCGTATTACATTACTCGCGTTTAGCACCTCGACATCACAGCACCTGTCATTATAATGCCGTATGTATTAAATCGTGTCACTTACTGATTTTTTAAATGCAGATACGTGACTGTTAAATGTATTTAGATAATATGTAATATTACCGCAATAAATACTTATCTATTAATATTTTAAATTAAACACTTACTTAATGTAACATACTAAAATATGTCAGCGAAAATCTTAATTATGACATGAGAACCTGTGTATTACACCACTCACGTTTAGCACGCGCCACCCGTTGACATCACTGCACGTACTGTCATAATAATGTCATATATATATATGCTTTGTATATTACATCATCATTTCACTTATTGCTTATCTAAATGATCTATTTATTTAAGAATTTATTTAAGAAAATTAAAATTATACTGTTATTCGAAAACATGAATTATTACAATAATAAATACTATTCTACATATATTTTCAGGTATGTTTTCCTTAATATCGGAGGAAATGGCATTGATGCATCCTGCAACCAACGTACTATATTCATGAACATTGTGAACACTGTTCAGGACTTGGACCATTATTCAGGACTTTGAACATTCTGGTGTTGAGAGGGTGTTTGTGGCAGTATTATCGAAAGAGATTCGTTTCCAAAATGGACTGGGATGAATCAAAAGACATTCAACAAAATAAGAAGATCGGTGAATGAAAACTCCGCAAATATTTCAAGGCCGACTATGTGGATGAGAATTTAACTAATTTAACTAATTGTATAAACAATATTTGAATTAAATAAGTAATAAAGATTTTATAATGTATTTTCAGAACATTGAAATTTCTTTTCGCTAATGCAGAAGCCACTAAAATATATAACAAATTAAAAAAAAATCCCATTTTTTGTATTCTTATTACTATTCTTTTACTTAAATTTGACTAAAGATATCATACATATTTGATTTAAACCAATAATAATGATTTTATTGTGTCTTTTCGGAACATTGGAAGTTCTTTTTGCTAATGCAGAATCCACAAAATATTAACATGGAGTATAACTTTTTAAACACAAAAATTATCCAGTTTTTTTATTGTTATTACTATTCTTTTACTTAAATTTAACTAAAGATAAACATATTGATTTAAACCAATAATAAAGATTTTGCACTGTCTTCGGACATTTCTTTTCTTTTCGCGAAAAGAATGTTCTTTTTGGTATCTAGTCATACCATCTAGTGGCCTATTGTAGCTAATACTTATAAAACATGATTACATATAAATTGGTGTTTAACACCTCACACAACACAACATATAAACACAGCTTTATACATTGACTTACCAATTTATGGAATTATAAGTGTATCTCTCATTCTCATACCACTGTCTTCACCATCCACTACTGCGTAGTTAACAATTGAACTCTGCAAGTTGCAGGCCTTCTAAATCTTCAGATAAAAATTCTCCGGATTTTTCAGTCGCTCTCCGGATCTCCGGATTTAAGGGTACAATCTCTGGATTTTCCATCAAAACAAAAGGTTCGTGATTTTACAGATGTACTTTCACAGTTTATCAGCTATTTTCCGAATTGGTCCTGTTATGCTCCCTATAGTCAGAGGAGTATTTACAAGTGTCGAATCAGTGGGGGTCATCTGTGTAACGCACTGGCTGAATATACAATTACCACCTAAAGACATAATTAGTTCCTTCAGTGGCATAACGACATTTGCATTAGCAGCAATATATCTGTCCTCTTCTTTTATTGGTCAACCCAACTGAAATAACAAGTGTGAGGAACTATAGCAACTCCTTTTTTTTGGTACCACTATAACAGCAGCTGCTGTGTACGATGATTATAATTTGTATACAAGAGTTTAATGAAGATGTTGCTTTTGCATTTAGCACTCATCTGTGTAGAATTGAACTGAATGTTGTTCACCGGCTCATCAACACAGTATAGGTTATAGAGCCGTCCCAGAGAGAGGGAAAGCCCTACTCTTATTATCGAATAGATTCCTATGGTTCTTTAACGTGCTCGGAGGATAGACCGATACACGGGACCATCCGACGGATCTGTGTAGAAAAGGTAAGTGCATTCATTAAAAAAACACAGTAGTGGTAGCAAATTAGCAATTAAACCAAGTCTTTCTAATCGAATTTCTATGCTAATCTATTATTTTCTAAATAACTATCAAACAATGCATCAACTTGTATTAATTGCATAAATAATTTTAAATTTGTGCTTTAAAAAAAAGGTGTGAATATCAAGTCGCGCGCTCCAAATTAGGATATTCAACATTTTCAATTGGGCAGAGTCCTTCCTGTGAAACTGAAAATTCATTTCGGCTGATTTTATGAAATTAATGATAATAATGCACAAAATTGATTTCCATTATACAAAACATATATAAGAGCAAATGAAGAAAAAAAGTGTTCTAAAAATGTTATCATTTATGTACAATCTGACATTAAAATATACCATTTTTTGTGCATCTGTAAACTAAAAACAAATAACATCCATATAATCCTCTCTGTCTTATCAAGGGCAGTTGAAATCCAAAATTTTTAAATTTATTTAATTTTGGCTCAAATTTACAGAGGTGTCTTCCAGCAATATTACAAATGTACATGTGTTACTTAGCATGCTTAGATCATGCTTGAAAAAGGAGGTGCTTGAAAAAAGAGGTGCCAGAATCTGAATCTGTTAAGATGTAGGGCCTGTTACGGCATAAACACATCGGAAGAGAGGCTGTTGCTGTTAGTAGCACTTTACAAGAGCTGATTTGAAGCTCTTCAATGATGGCGTGCAAACGAAACTGTCTTCAAGATGGTTCCAATCAATAATTGTCTTTGGAAAGAATGAGTTTTTATATTGTTTGTTCTTGCACTGTACTGTTTTGAAACACTTTGAATTATTTAGCACCTGACTGTCTATAATGTTATTAGCTTGAAAGTCACTGAAAGCTTTTGCTTTAATAGGGCGTTTAGGTCTTTCAGGAATTAGTCTTGGTAGGTAAACAGATGTGTGTATTCAATCAATAGTAGTGTGCTTAACCATCATACATTGCAATTACCTAGGCTAACTTACCTGTATTATTATGTCATGATAATGTAAACCTTCAAGCACCTCTATACTTTGTGTATTAAAGGGACACAGGGCAATCTTGATGTTTTTATCCAGCATCAATATTATCGTCTCTACATATTTATCAATGAGCATTTTGACTTTAAACCCGGCTTGCATATCATTAAATAAAATGTTGTGTTTTCAAATGTCTACGTTATTTTACCAAATGTTGAAATATATTATTGGTGCAGTATTAGGCCAAATAAAATTCTACCTGAGTTTACTGTAACGCGACCGACCCTCTGAAAACACTCCCGACTCCTTTTAATTTATTGAAAAAAAAAAAAAGAAAAAAAAAATTGAAAAAAAAAATTGAAAAAAAAATAATTTGAAAATAATAATGTTCATGAGACCACGGTGCAATTTTCAATTTCGCGGTTCGGTTTTGAAAGCGTATGAATTTCACGGTATACTGTGCACAGGACTGGTATAAAACAGTCAAAATGGCGTCTCCAAGTGCTGTTTTGGCTGTACAGTTTCAAAAATGTCAGCACATGGAAGCGCTAATGTTATGGCGTGCACTCTCAATAAAGAATCGATTGTTTAATTGTTTGAAAAGTACCACAGACAGGTCGGTAAATGCCCAGAGTTCCAGGCCACCTGTCGTAAGTTTGTTTCTAAAATAGTAATATTAATGTGCATATGTTTACATGCTTCTCAGCACTAAGCATTGGCATCGCTACTACTGCATTATAACTTCTTGAAGAATTTCAGTATGCCGTTCCATAATAATTTTCTGAACTCAACCTCAATATAGGCTCATAATAACTAACATGAGAAATTTATAAATATTTATTACTTACTGATGTTAGAGAAGTAATATACATCACAGACATATTAATAAACAGATAGGAAACTTCCTATCTTAACCAATGAAGTAACCAAAATATCACGTGGCACCTAATCTTTTCCTTCTATCTTCTCTCTCAATTATTCGCCGATTTTGATGAGAATACATCCAAAAGATTCATAGTGAATAGCAAGATGGTATTATAATAATTTATGTTTATTTTCAAAATAAGATATTGTATAAAAAAATGTTTAAAGTTTAAAATGTCATAATTTTTCGCTTTTCTTTTAAAAATCAATGTTTTGACATAGTCAAAGTTTCCATCAAACTCCTTTTTTGCTCTCAATGTAAGAGAAAACAAAATACTTTCATTGGAAAGAAAATTAAATTTGTGATGGTATTTGGCTTGAATGAAACTTGTATCTATAAAACTCTTCATGATATGTGTGTTTAAAGTTGGGAAATATTTTTTGAAATTTTCGAACTGTGCCACTTGAAATTTACAAAATTTTCATAGTGTCCAATCTATTTGTTATTAGGTCTGTGTATACATGTAAGTCAACACTTTTACAAAACTATTCAAATGGTCCATTAACATTTGACATTATAACTTTGAATATTTTTTCAGCTGTCTGGGAGGCAAGAACTGCTCTTGGTTACATGTATGTCAACCGCAGAATTTGACTACACCTGTGGGTCCCCCATCCTTCCTGACGGTCATATACCGGTATTCAGGAAGAGCATGGAAGTCAAGTCACTCATAACATGTCAGGCCCCACTGGAGATCACACTGTATGGAGCTGGACTGATCCCAGCCGACTAATGTACTCATTGCTGTTGGAGCTGACCCTCTTTCGGACTTGCGGAAAACATTTAAAACTGTTTTACCCCTTTGTAATAATTGCAAGTGTTTGGGAAAAGAGCCAGTTGTTACCAGGCCTTTTGGGAAACAATAAAACATACACAATTTCATATTGTTATCTATTGTAGTTTTTAAAATACCACATTTTCCCATTCATCAAAACTCATCGCCACCTTAAATGTAACTTCGCCAAAAAATAAAATAATAAAATAAAATAAAATGCCTACCTACCTACCCTATTTTTTTCAGCAATGTTACAGTAAACACAGGTATAATTTTATTTGGCCTTATCAAAAGTCAGTAATATACAAAAACAATTTAGTTTATACTATTCTTATAATTATTATTAATGATTGAAAAATGCATGTTATTTAGAAAAACTAACGGGACGCCGTGAGTTTTCAAAAAAATCAAGATTGCCATGTGTCCCTTTAAATTGTCACCCCGAAATTGATTTTGAGAATGTGTTCTTGCATGTACAATATTTGTTTTAAAGGGACACTGTCCGTAACTTTTAGCTTATAAAACACACAATAATTATGTTCGCAAACATTACACACTAAACATTATTGAATATTTACTAATTAAAAGCAAGATTGTTTAACGGAATTCAATCGCGGTACAAAAAAAAGTAAATCCGCTTTGTGCGTTTGAACTCGCAGCCCAAACTAAAATTACACTCGCCGTAATAATAGTGTGCGTGAGCGTAAAGTGAGCGTAAAGTGGTCGACAACGCTACCGTCTGAGCTAAGCGGGCTATACAAATTTCGCAATACATACTGTGGTGAAAACCTAATGCGCTAATGGAAGTCACGTGATCGCAGAAAAGGTAAATATTGTGGGTCCCACTTTATTTACATATAATAATTAAAACTTTTTTTTTTCAAACTCACGAATGTATTCCTACATACTTCTTAGGGTCTATCCTCATGTTTTCATGTATACATTTCACTGAATAAAAGTCAGCCAGTTATTTGATTATGCTCAATATCTGCTTATACTTACGGTCAAAGTGACGTTGGATATTGGTTGGATCTTGATCGCGACGTCGGCGACCGAAATCCAACGTCTAATCGACGTCAAAATCACAACGTTGTATTTACGTCGCCTCTTGACGTCATAACAATGTTGTATAGCAGACATGTTTTCAACATGCTGAGATAAATGTTTTAAATTTTTACTGTTTTTGATATATGAACCAACTTAATGCCGGTATCATACGACAATTGCATTGACTTTAATATCAACAATTGCCGCAATGTTATGTGCCGCTAACCTCTCAAATTATATTCTACTTTCGCCTATAGGAGTCCAATACTTAAATTCAATTAAGAGATAATAAATAAAACACACACAAATTAACATGCACGCACACGCTAACACACGAACGCACAAACATATACAATCAAAAAAAACACACACACATGATATTGCCACAGCTAGAATGTCGTTTTTCAAACATTTGTTCAAAGTTTTTAAATTGGTCCTTTCCTAGAGGTGTCATAACTAAAGAAGTCTGTCCGAGGAGGATATATAATAAATTGGATTTTGGGATTTATAAGAATAAGGTAAATGCTAATAATTACATATATTGAAGAATGACACATAGTTGATGCACATGATATGAATTTAAAAACATTTGAAATGAGATTTTTCAACAAAAAAGAGCATGCAGTATTAAAAAATTGGTTGTTTCCCCTCTCCCGACCATGGTCTAATAAGTTGGATAGGTTGGCAGGAATTTTTTTTCTTGTACATAACTTACTGTCTGTATGTGCATGATCTCAAGATATTTAATACTAGACAGCATACAAACAAAATCCAGAACAAAATAAAAATAATTTCTTTTCAGATTCATCAATATAATTTTTTAAGTAGGCAGCTTTCTATTGGGTAGGTAAGGAGAGGGGAAACAAACACTTTTTTAATATTGGCCCAATCATTTTGGGTCTAATATAACATGTTAGTGGTAGTTTTGAAAGCAAATAAAAGTTACAGCTAGTGTCGCTTTAAAATGTTGCATGAAATTAGAATTATTTCCACTTTTTATTAGAATAACGGTATTCTCATTTCTATATACATGTACAAATTTAGTGCTCTTGTTTCACATATATAACAAATACACTAAATGAGAACAATTACAGCAGAAAATATAGAATGTTTTTATGTAGAATAACTTTTTTTCCGGGGTCACAACGATAGTCGCAGTATTGGTTTCGTATGCTGTAATGAACCACACAGTATCCCACAAAGCAGTGCTTCAATTTAGCTTTGACAGTTGAACGTTTTATAAAACTGCGCCGTTGAGGATCGTCAGATCGCAGTAGTTTGTGATCACTGGCGTAAGATTTCGTTTATGGGTGTGAACCAGCAACACGGAACATTAGTTTTCTTTGTATTAACAACAAATTGCATACCATTTTAAAGTGGACGGGTCGATATTTGACTTTTCCGGGGAAATATTTTCAATAAACGTTTAACGTGTTCTGTGGATTGTATTAAATAGAACGATCTATCCAATAGTTTCCTTGAATTAGGTCTAGTTTTCAAAATATAAAATAAATAATCTAATATGAAATAGGTTAAACGTATAGGACGAGCTCAGTTCATGTCTGATTATGCAGTATGTGCAAGTCTACCTGTAAGTGTATGAATCGTGATATACCACCTCCACCCCAACACATTTCAATTCGTTCCCCGACAGATATGACATGGACCGAACTTCGAAATGCTATCTAGTCATGATCCATTCTGGATCGACAATGGATGAATCACCCATCGTCATGAAAGCTAAACAAATGTGCAGGCGAATCGGGACTCAACCCCGGGACCTTTTCATTCTTCCTACTTTCGGACTACCTTTCCGATACTCTACCTACCAACTGAGTTAATTGAGCTAATCTGTCGTACTATCTACTTCATCAATATACATAAACCGGGATGCGTATACTTTTTTGCTGAACAGCATCATACAGTAAAAAGCAACATGAACTTTTGCTAGGATCAACTAGAGTTCATGGGCAACATTTCTGTAAAGTTTCATGAAAATTCATTAAGTAGTTTCAGAGGAGTATAAGTCGCTACAAATATAAGTTTACAGACAGACTACGCGTACGCCGCACCAGGGCATAAGCAGAGATCAGTCGAGCTAAAAATCATTGAGTTTGACAGATAGTTATTTTATTCATTTACTGAATTATGGCATTCATTGGATTCTTTTTATCGACTTCATTAATTGATATTTTGGTATGTTTGGATACAATTAAAACATTCAATCACCATGACGAGCACAAGTGGAATTGTCCTGCCCTGGATCATTACAGCTGGTATGGGATGTTGGAACCAGCATCTTTAATCCATCATATGAGCAAAGATGAATTGGGACTTTACGGCGCACCAACACAAGAAAGGTTATATGGCACCAAACAGGGATGAACATACCAGGCTCATCCTCCATTTACATTTATATAAATATGGAGACTGGACCTAGAACCTTTTGAGCAAAGATGAGATGTCACTACAGAATAACACTCTCCTCAAGAAGAGAAAGTGTCTTTATCCCATGTATATATATTTAAATGGTTTTCTATGACTTGACATGTACATTTTTTCTGTCAGGCATTTAAAACCTGCATTGGATAATTACACAAACATCATTTACATGTGACTGCAACATCATCTGGACTGCTGTGAAATGGATTTAGATAAAGAGCAAAGACGATGTCAACTACAAAACAGCTGTATCAGAATATGACGTCTACCTGACTTTCATTTTCAAACATAATCCAACGTCAATCCAACGTCGGGGTTTGACGTTGTATCAACGTCGGAATATGACGTCTACCTGACTTTCATTTTCAAACATAATCCAACGTCAATCCAACGTCGGGGTTTGACGTTGTATCAACGTCGGAATATGACGTCTACCTGACTTTCATTTTTAACCAAAATCCAACGTCATAGCCCAACGTTGGATACACAACGTCACATTGACGTCATGTGCCCACTGGGAATAACGTGTAAATACAGACTGTCTTCGATTTACCAAAATAGTCAAACTGTAAACATTAAAGTTACATCAACTCATAGGAACATTAACAAGAAAACAATTTCAAATATGATTAACAAACCTCCAGGTCTTCTTTGCAGTAACTAGGTTTAAAATACTAAACTTCTGAAAAAAACACATGTCTGACCACTTCTGACCTTGAACAAAAGAGAACCATAATGCTAACACAATTAAGTCATGTGACCAAACTTCCAGGTAAATCAACTCAAGCATAACATACAGTTAAAGGGAAGCAACTCGTACAATATAAACCACTAACTTTTTTTTTTTCCATGCAAAAAAAACTTTTATTTATTTTGCTTAATAATTTGTAAAAAATGTTGTGGTTTTTTTCAAACATTTTTTTAATATCGTTTTCGTTATTGTTGCATTTAAAAATTGTGTTTTCTCCATATATTTCTAATTCATACACAAATATTTGTTTCCATTGACCGGATGTATTGTCCAAATAAAATAAAATTAATCTTTTTATTCTAGCCGACTTTAAGAGCTAGAGTATATACATTTCTGTGTTGTTGTTTTTTAGTTTTGCTTGGTTTATTGTCCCATACAGATTGGAACATAATATCGTTTATTTGTTTAATTGTTTCGTTTGGTGGATCGGGTAGGACGGTTAGTACACATATTAACTTTGGAAGAGCAAATGTTTTTAAAACAGTAATTTCTCCAAGTAGGGTTAGTTTTCTCAAGGATTTGTACAAATCCTTGGTTTTCTATGCTGCCAACGTTTTTTAAACAATTTTTGAATTGTTCTAGTTTAGGTTCCAGATTAAGTTCAAAAACACCAATCTTGTTTGCATTAAAAACCATTCCAATCTTGAGCGTTTGCTTTTTCAGATGACCATGTTTTGTTCGTATGGTGTCATTTTCGACACATGTAAGGTTATATATGACGGTCGATTTTTTGTGGTGAAGGCAGACCACCCACTTTTCCTGGGTAGAAACCCACTTTTCCTGGGTATAACCAGTACTGTACACCTCCCATCATCCGTAAGAATCGACACTTCCTCACTTACGAGTCGAGTTCCCAGATGACCATGTAAACTTGAACCTAAATTGTGCTAGGTTATGGGCAACATTCTTGTAAAGTTTCATGAAAATCCATCCAGCACTTTCAGAGGACCGACTGGCAGACAGACATACATACAGACCACGGCATACTTAGCTCTGCTGATTTGTGATAGTTAGAGCTAAAAAGTGAATTATTTATGCACCAGACACAGGACCTAGGGTACCAGAAGCAGGCTCTTTAGTTAAACTTCAGCTAAATGACTAAGTAAAAACTAAGGCTGTCATATCTGTCAAAATGATTTTTAATTGTCAACTCTTGATATGAATAAAGCAATACCTTTAGGTCGACAATTAGGTGAAATTAAGCATAACACAGTGCACAATAAGGGAGTCTAAATGAGTGAGCCAGCCACAATGAGCGAGGCTCACTCCTAAAGCAACATAGTTGAAAGAAATGGAACCAAAGAATGCGAAATATATTTCAAATGTCTCAAAGTAAGCATCGCACCTTCCACTCCATCCACACCGTCCAGCTGGGTTAGAAGCTGATTCACCACTCTGTCTGTCACGCCCTTGTTGTCATGACCACGTCTGCAAATGTATGAAACAACAAGAAATATCACTGTAAGTGACAAATGCCCCCGAAGTGACATTTGACCTCTAAGTATGACCTTGACCTTGGAGTCACGGACCTGGATTTTGTGCGCGACACGTCGTTTGGTTGTGGTGTGCACTTGTGCCAAGTTATTTGAAAATCCGTCCATGAATGCCAGAGTTATTGACCGGACACGATTTGACTTTTGACCTCCAAGTGTGACCTTGGCCTTGAATATCTGTGTTTTGCGCGCGACACATCGTCTTGTTATGGTGATCACATGTGCCAAGTTATTTAAAAATCCCTGCAGGAGTTGTGACGTTAGGGTCCGGACACGAAAATGCGTACCTGTTTTTGACCTATGAACTGCAAGTGTGACCTTGACCTTTGAGGTACGGACCTGGGTATTGCGCGCGACACATCGTCTTGTTATGGTGATCACTTGTGCCAAGTAATTTAAAAATTCCTGCAGGGGTTGTGACGTTACGGTCCGGACACGAACTGCGGACTGACGGACGGACGGACTGACAGACAGATGGTGCAATTACAATATGCCTTTCGGGGGCATAAAAATACGGTTCACAGTTAAAGATGTATGCTTTGACATTATTTTCTGCTACAGGAGAGACGGAGGGCACATTCATGTGTGAATTAGACGCATTTCCAAATTTATTGTCTAATTTCCATTACCAGCACTTAAAATTTACTTCAACATGTATCTCGACTTTTTAATATGGCCTTATGATGTCCCAGGACGTATAGGCTTTTAAAGGCGAGTTAACATATCCCCACTCACCTCCCTATCCCTATACCACTAGCGGATCCAGGGGGTGGGGGGGGGGGCGCCGTGCGCCCCCACTAAAAATTCCGGATCATACATGTATGTCCATGTTACTGTAGATAAAATATCAAACAACTTCGATGCACGCCCTCAGTATTATTTTTTTTTCCCGCTCGCTTCGCTCGCTCTACACATAATGACTGAGTGGTTTAATTAACACATTGTTAAATCCTTTTATTTGAAAACGGCCTTTTTTTTATTCATACATGTATGTCCATGTTACTGTAGATAAAATATCAAACAATTTCGATGCACGCCCTCAGTTTTAAAAAAAAAAATCTCGCTCGCCCTACGCATAATGACTAATGAGTGGTTTAATTAACACATTGTTAAATCCTTTATCAAACAATTTTGATGCACGCCCTCAGTATAATTTTTTTTTTCGCTCGCTTGACGCATAATGGCTAATGAGTGGTTTAATTAACACATTGTTAAATCCTTTTATTTGAAAACGGTATTTTTTATTCATACATGTATGTCCATGTTACTGAAGATAAAATATCAAACAATTTCGATGCACGCCCTGTGTATAAAAAAAATGCTCGCTCGCTCCACGCATAATGGCTAATGAGTGGTTTAATTAACACATTGTTAACTCGGAAACGCACTTTTTTACCCTATCAATGCACTACCGCAACCGTTTTATGAGGCTAGAAACGGACCCGAAAATTGACCAAAATCTTACGCCCCCCCTAAGCTGAAATCCTGGATCCGCCCCTGTATACAAACATACCAAAAATCACACCTCTCTCTCTATAAAATCATAACCACACTCTCCTCCCTCCTCCCCTCACCCTAAAACCTACCCATTCACCTACCATGTCCATATAAGCATACCACAACTCTCCTCTTCTCACCATAAAATCATAGCCCCCCCCCCCCCCCCCCCAGCCAGGGGGACCCCCCCCCCCCCCCCCCCCCCCCCCCACCACACACACACACACACACACACATGTTCAGAGTTGAATTACCCAATAATTTGAATGGGAAAAAAATGGTTAGCGCTCAAAAAGTACTTTTTTCCCTATATAATGTTCTATGTTTTGGTGGAATTGAGCGTTACCTTCCCCACCCCCCACACCACCCCATTCCCCTCCCTCCCCACCCAATAATTGAAACAGACTTTCTTTGATTGTCAATATCTTTTTCAAAAAAGCTTCTTATGTATCATTTAGATAAACATTTCAAAAAAGTGTGGGTCATCACACTTTCTTCCCCCACAAGATAAATAAAATAAAATCTATAAACGAACGGAATACGGAAAAGGTGTAATTCCAAAATGTATTGTAGTTCAAACAAGTTCAAATAACCCAAATTTTAATCAACATCAATAAACATTTTACACAATATTTAAAGTCAGATAATTAAGCAATATTAATCTAGTTCTAGTCCTTTTTAACATTTTTTAATTTCACTGAGAAACCATGAAAAGTACTTTCAACATACACAGTGATTTGGTGAATACTTTATTCATTGTACTCAACTACTGTTTTCAATGAACTTTACTGGTTGTTATGGAAATGGTCAGTATAATGATGGAACAATTACATGCTCCCGTGAGGATGACAGTTCCATGAAAGATGTATCTCCTGGTATATCTCCTGGTATATCCAAGACTGAAAGACAAAACAGACAAAACACACTGATATTAGGACATGTCAGTGTTGACTTCTTAAGCAGAAATGCATCACTGATTTTGATGGTAAGACTAACTTTGACATCAAGTACAATAACACATTTAACGTGTACTGATCGATTTGTTAGGGTATGTTTAGTCCCACATTGGCCTATATATGGTAAATTCGTTTCATTGTGCTCAAATCACTGACCGTTTTGTTAGCTCTAATAAAGTTATAGATTATATTCTGGTAACCCGATTTTAACTACGATTCCAAACCCATTTTTTAAATTGACTAATTCAGTATTTCGACACTTATAAACATAAAGGAATACCATTATAACATAACTAGAGACAAGGTCAATAATATATAATAAACCAATTCCTACAAGACATACCTAAGTGACTTACTCTAATCAAACCATTCGTTTTAAGTCTTACCTGCAAATATAGATTTTGCTACATACAAATATTGCATTTTATGCGTGTTCCATTTTTCACTGGACATTTATAGTAGCTTTTGTAGTAGACGGTATGATTTTAATACCTTCGACTGTTTTTCAAATTGCATCCATTTCAAATAATCAGTACTTTCAATTCAATTGTATATGCTTAAGGTCAATAATATGCCGTAGAAATTAGTTTAAAAAGTAATTAAAACAAGAAGTATTGCTATGCAATACAACGTTCCCTACCGGTCAGTGTGTGATAACTTTTTTTTTGAAGGATAATAATTTTCTCCTTGGATAGAGTGACACATGAACATGTAAATGCATATTGTAACGTACCAGTAAAGTTATACGTTACTAAATTTAGAAGCGTTTTATGCCCAATTAACTGTTTCAAAAATATGAGACTAAACATAACTTTTCATATAAGCTACCTACCCATAAAGTTTCATTCCAATATCACATTTCTAACTGAAGTTATTGAGCGGAAACCGTTTTTCTATTTTAGTAACAGTGACCTTGAACCCAGTGACCTCAAATGCAATCCCAAGCTTCCTTTTCATATAAGCTACCTACCAATAAAGTTTCATTCCATTTATGGAACACGTTTATGTAACAAGAGGTATGACAAGCATTTGCAGTTTTAAAACTAGTCATTCTTCGATCGCTTTATTTGATAAGTCGATGCTTGTTATTGCCCCTTGGTAATCTACATCATGATGTAAAGTTTAGCATATAATTGTAATACAAGTAAAATATGTACATATCTCATGCCAATATGCTTTAAACCATACATAAACATAGTCATATATTATTCAATACATTTGTAAAAACTTTGTATTTATTACTAGGTCATGAAATTTGTAATGCAAGAACTACAGATAAGCTGAGTATTCAAATATTTAACTGGCATTCGCCCTGCAAATTTTATTTTATGAAGCTTGCTCAGACTGCCACTCGTCCCTCATTCTAAATCCGATGGAACAAATACTAATTACAGACAAAAGATGGTAATAGTTCTATTATGAACAAGACAATGACTTACAAGTTATCTCCCCTTACAAAAGATAAAAAAGAACACATTGTCTTTAAACTAAATAGATCTAACAATGAAAGGTAACTATATTTAAGATATGGTATACAACTATTAATTGATATTTTAACAATCACAATGTTTTTGTAATTAAAGATCACACACTCATGACCTCAAGAATAG
This sequence comes from Cyrtodaria siliqua, assembly GCA_037043455.1. Classification (NCBI taxonomy): domain Eukaryota; kingdom Metazoa; phylum Mollusca; class Bivalvia; order Adapedonta; family Hiatellidae; genus Cyrtodaria; species Cyrtodaria siliqua. The sequence continues at coordinate 13,523 of JAWPHD010017450.1, read as the reverse complement.
ATAAAAAAGAAAAAATCCCCAATTAATAACTTTTCTACACATTATATATGATTTTTTTCTCACTGTTATATTGTATATAATTGTATGCATAATATATTGTAAGGTGCATGGAGGGATGGTCCTCCCCGACCCTCGTGCACCTATGACGGGGAGAATAAACGGACCACCACTTTGGTGATCGAAATTAAAAAAAAGAAAAGAAAAAAGTTTCATTCCAAACTGTTACTAAAATAGAAAAACGGTTTCCGCTCAATAACTTCAGTTAGGAATGAGATACCTAAATGAAGTTATTGAGCAGAAACCGTTTTCCTGTTTGAGTAACAGTGACCTTGACCCCAGTGACCCCAAATGAAATCCCAAGCTTCCTTTTCATATAAGCTATCTACCCATAAAGTTCATTCCTAACTAAAGTTATTGAGCGGAAACGAAAGTGTGACAGACTGACAGACGGAGTGCAATCCTACAGTCCCTCCGGTCTACGACTTGTAGGGGACTAATAAAATAATTCCTCAGAGTTTTTACCGGATATAGCGGTCAAGCTTGCCCCTGTGAAAGTTTCCCTGGTTCTTTTCTTTTCCTTTTTTTTTTAAATATATTTTCGTTCAAACAGAAACGTTTGATGTTTTGTTTTTTGTTTCTGATTTGACTTGGTAAATATCTCCTCAGATATTATGTGTATAAGATTATTTTGTTCACTCATGTACATTACACTTGTAGTGTTTTAAGATGTATAATAAAATAAACAAGCAAGGTTTTACGCAAGCGTAAAATAGCTGCCGAGAGACAAGAAGTGTGGAGGGTCATTCTCATGGTATGCTAATATACGCTCAACATCGGAACAAAACCATAGACAATTATTAAAAAACAAACAAAAAACAACAACAACATCAAGAAGACGCGAGTCTGAACGTGTTTTCGAGAGACCGACAACCTTAATATCATAGTCTAGCTAGGGCCTTACGCTTGTTTTCTAATTCTGGCGTCTGATGTGTTGGTGTTGATTTTTGTAAATTTCGCGCTCTCAAATCCATCCCCGGAAGTTGCTCATTTTAACATAGCACCGGCGATGTATGATTTGCGCGTTTACCAGTCCAAGGGGCCGAGATCTAGATGACCAGTTTTTTATAAAATAAAAAAGTCGAGATTTTCTTGTTTACAGTATTTTGTTAAGAAACAAGATGAAAATGGCAATGGAGACGATAACTTGGATACAGTTAGTCAACTGATTTTTGATTTAACAGTTTTTGACAAACAGTTTTGATTATAGTAGTTTTCATTTTAAATGTGGACAGTATCATAATCCTATATATCTTTGTTCATTCGGACATTGTGGGAGAAGTAGAGAGAATCGTAAGAATGAAAACTATCCAAATATAAAAATATTTGCGGTCAGTGTAAAAACTGCTCTCTGTAAGGCATTAAACTGAAATACTGCTCTTATTATCTATCTACAGATTTTTAAATCAATCATTAAATAGTTTTGAATTAAAGGGAATGTAGCGACACAGGCAAACAAGCTCTATTATCGAGAGTTCTGAAAAACTTGGGAAAATGTGAAAGAATTATCAAAGTCGGATGATAAACAAAAAAGATATGAGCATTTAAAGGTTGTTCTAAAACGAATATGGGAGCTGCCATTTTTAGAACTATGACGTCATAGTTCCATATTACCATATTTGTAATATTGATAAATATCATTTAAAACGAAGAAAATCACTGCAATTGAATGCATTGTTTTACTGTCATAAAAAGCATTATTGCCATTAAGTATTACATATTTTTCATACATTTTCCCGTAAAAATCAGTACATTTTCATATTTATAATATTCCATATATGGTCATTAGAACTGTGATGTCATAGCTCTCAAAATGTCCGCTTCCATGTCCGTTCCAATGATCATATCTTCTTTGCGACTTTGATAATTCTTTCACTCTTATTCAAGTTTTTCAGAACTCTCAATAATAAAGATGGTTTGGCTGTGTCGCTATACATTCGCTTTAAGTATATAGGCGTAACCAGGATTTTTTAGGCTGTACGCACACGAATGTTGTTAGTTGAGAGTCACAGATGTGAGTGTGCTATTGGGGTATGGAGGTATGCCCCACCCCCAGTAGCCTACAGTTGTTTTTTCTATATCATAATTCAAAATCAAGCTGTTTAGCGTATCGAAGATACAATTGGTGTACCTAAAGTCATATATCTAGTGTGTTTTTTAAAACTAATCTCAGTGTTGTAGCTGAAATACACACGATGTGCAAGCCCTATGTTGTTAAACATTACACACCTACCATTATGCATTATAATTAATTCTTAAATAGAAACAAGTGGTTCAATAAAACATTTTTTTAAATATTCTTCTCCGAGGATTTATAATCTGTTATCAGTGCCATACGTCTATTCACAAGATAATTAGATGGTGTAGGGGATGCAACTCTCTTCGAAATATATAACTGGGTCTGGGCCCGACAACTAAGTTTTCGACCCAACAATTGCTTCTGAGATTTATTTAAGGCCCGACAACTGACCAAGTTTAAAACAACTATATATATTTTAAAATGTATCAGCAACTTTAAAGGAACCGGGATTCCTCGATGGTAGGCGTCTGTTGTTTTTTCACTCACTCACTTACGCTCGTTCGTGAAAAGAACCACACGTCTACCATCTCATGAAGGATTTCCCTATAATCGATCCCAGCTATGAATATATTTACGACGCGACGCCGACAGAGACGTCTTTTTCGAAAGGGTGTTGTGTTTATTTAAACAAGCATACTGAAATAATATTCCAATGACCATCAACTCTTTTATTTTAAATTCCGATAGGAAATTAAGTTCTCGAAAACATATTAAAAGTGTGCAGTTTTTTATCGAGCCGTTTAAAAGATAAATGGCTTTAATGTCTTTTTTTTCTTAAAATTTCACTGTAAAAAAAGGGTTAAAGAAATAGGAAATTCTAGCAATAATAGTTTACAGATTAAGTTAAATGATTTAATTTATATATCAGATTAAATGTCTAGCCCATCGACTAAACGCTCTGCGATGCTGAAAACGTTGACAATTGAGTACAACGCGACTTTTATGAAAAACGTCATACATAGTCACATTTGAGACGTTATTATTAAAAACTTGTTTAGAGGCAATCCGGGTAATCTGGACAGCCGGGTAATTTCGGACTTTGTCTGTAAATTTGTTTATTTTCGGTATATTTGTCCGCGTAAATAAACCTACTGCATTGTGTTATCAATTCTATGCTATACTTTTAGAAACATAACAAATATAGCTACGACATTTCCAGGAATTCCTGGCAAAAAAGGTGCATTCTTGGGAACAACCGTAACTTACTTTCACTTTGGAAACAAACTTTATTCAGCGTGCTAAATTCGAACTAAGGAATATTAATTTAACAAAGGTATATGATTGAACAAAACAATATAATATATATATATATTGGTAAAAGTTACATTTCATCTCTCGAATGGTTATGAAAAGTGCACGATTCTGGTAGATTGTATCACTACATTAGGTAACAAGAGCTGTCGGATAACAGCGCAGCTCGACTATTCGATTTTTCAGAGAATAATAAATTATATAGCTAGTATATACCATCAGAAAACAAGGCTAAAAGAATGTGGGGTTGGGGGACGGGGCTTGTATAGAAACTCAGAACATTATGTGTGAAATTTTATTGTTTTTATCTGTTTTAAATCCAAAATTATTATTTTTCATAAACCTGAAGATCTGAACCTAAGCCGTGCTATAAATGCCGGTAATTTAACAAAGGTATATGATTGAACAAAACAATATAATATATATATATATTGGTAAAAGTTACATTTCATCTATCGAATGGTTATGAAAAGTGCACGATTCTGGTAGATTGTATCACTACATTAGGTAACAAGAGCTGTCGGATAACAGCGCAGCTCGACTATTCGATTTTTCAGAGAATAATAAATTATATAGCTAGTATATACCATCAGAAAACAAGGCTAAAAGAATGTGGGGTTGGGGTTGGGGGACGGGGCTTGTATAGAAATTCAGAACATTATGTGTGAAATTTTATTGTTTTTATCTGTTTTAAATCCAAAATTATTATTTTTCATAAACCTGAAGATCTGAACCTAAGCGGTGCTATAAATGCCGGTATATTTCAGCCGTGCTATAAATGACAGATTCGGCAGTTATACCATGACCTACTCCATTGTACAAGCGCATAGTTGTAAGTTAACCTGTCAATCAAAATGTCAATTACCGGCAATTTCTAAGGTACAAAACATTTATAGCATACTTTTCTCGTATGCGATTTATACTGCACTCACGGGCCTGCGGCCCTCGAGAAGCAGTATAAATCGCATATACTCGAAAAAGTATGCTATAAATATTACTTAGCCTTCGTACAGGTAACATCGATAAATATACGGCTTCAAAATATGTGTTAAAAAGGACTTGCCCCGAACAGGATTTGAACCACAGACGTTGCGCTTTTAAGTTTTGATGGATGTATGTTTAACCACTAGACCACAGCTATTTATTGGTATGTTGTAGCATTATTGACAATTTTAAAATAGACATGACGTAATAACTAGCGCACACACAAACTCATCGAGCACTAAATAACAAGTCGAGATATGGTTGTTTTCAGGTTGAATATTAGTTTCATATTGATAACATATTACACCAGGCAAAGTTAATTTACACGTGCGACAAGATGGACTATATATTTATTGATTCATCTTGAGTTTCGTTCAAATAGGTTGTTATTTTGCCTCTTAATAAATGGTAGTTTAATTATTTACAAAGATTAAGTATTAAGGTCATACTAAACATATTTGCCTGAACGCGACCGGTCCAAAACAGTCCATTAATATATAAATTTTTATTTGATTTCTTTTTTATTGATTTTTTTTAGTTGTTAAATACAGTGTTTCCTCCTTATATTTATTAGTTTGGTATATTGTTTTAGACAGGACTTTTAAACCAAGTTAAGATTTTTAACATTGCAATACACACCCAGTATATTAAAATCATATTTAGTAAGTACACAATGTAGTGTCTAAGCAAACAGTTAAACTATATTCAGAAAATAATCTGACATACATGGTATAAAACAAAATCCTACCTACTTACCCATCTAAAACATCTAAGGTCGGGTTTGGGCAGACTAAGATACTTTTAAGTGTGGCCTAATGAACTACAACACAACAAACATCAATCTCATTAATATCATATCCTAATTACGCTTTGAAACTTTCCGCTATAGGATCTGACAACACTGCCTTGGAGGTCACGTCAGATCGACCTGTCATCTAATCAATATTCATGAGAAGTTCAACTAAATTCAACCAATGGAATCGTGCGTTTCATATGCACTTCAGATGATGTTCGAGTGAACTGAACAAACGAAAATCCACATAAAACGCATTGATCTATATCCAAAAAAAGGTAAAGTCTTTGTGTGTTATTGCTGTGTATCGCACGATAAATTCTAAGAAATGCACTAAATGGGATGTTTTACATGCGCAATCTTGCGTTTTTGAAAACATTCGGAATAGTACGTGAATTTTTTTTATTCTACCGAGTTTATTACGACATTATGTTTTATAAATAGTATGTCTTAGTACGTCTGGCTCACTTAGCTCAGTTGATTGCGAAGTCGACTATTTTGACGTTGTATAATTATTACCCGCAAGTGGAATTAAGTAGTCGCTTCAAATTTGTTTTTTAAAAATCTATTTTTAGCCCTGGTGACCTTCTTGAATTTCTGGCCGACCTGAAACTTTGCGAGGATCAATTAGACACCAAGAGCAACATTTCTGTGAAGTTTCATGAAAATCCGTCAAGTAATTCCAGAGGAGACAAGAGCATACAAATATGTTTTTAGATGACAGATGCAAAACATGGTACTCTATTAATAGGGATATAATAAAACCACATTTGTAAATCTTTTTTTTTTTAAATTGCCTTCGTATAGACAAAGCAATGCATGACGTTTACGTGCGTCGATATCACGAAACGCATTTGAGTATGTGTCGTAAAAATTACCATCTTGAAACAGTTCACATTGGAATTGCATTGTTGTACATTTTTCAAATTTTGTATGCAAATACAGTCAAACCTGACTGAGGAAATCGTGTTTGAGAAAAAGTCAGTACCAGACTAGCCAGCGTCTTTGTTCCTCGAGGTATTGTTTTAAATTAAAACGCAGGTCTGTTTCCAGAGGTTTTTTGACTGTAAATGTGTTTATCGCATCCGTTACGGTGTTGGAGGGGAATAACACCATTCTATATTTTCGATATACCACTAGTTATATAAGTATGCAAATAAGCCTATTATGTGCTGTCAATTTTTTTTATAATGATATGATCAAATTCCCACGGTTTATGTCGGTTTCACGTGTTAAAGCGACAGGCAAAATGCAATAAAAGTCGATAAGTGAGTTATATGATCAATAGAATCTAACATTTGTTCTAATTCATTACTGAATTTATTAAACTTGTTAGCAAAAATGATACAATGCTCGGCAAGATCTCGCATTATATCGTTTTGCCAACTCGTTTAATAAATTCAATAATAAATGAGTACTCATGTAAGATCCTCTATTTATTATGTACGCACATTTAAAAGTACGACATTCGTATCGAAAATGCGTGCAACAAGGATTGTTTGAGAGGTGCAACAAGGATGGTTTGAGAGGTGCAACAAGGATTGTTTGAGAGGTGCAACAAGGATGGTTTGAGAGGTGCAACAAGGTTTGTTTGAAAGGTGCAACAAAGATGGTTTGAGAGGTGCAACAAGGATTGTTTGAGAGGTGCAACAAGGCTTGTTTGAGAGGTGCAACAAGGATTGTTTGAGAGGTGCAACAAGGACTGTTTTAGAGGTGCAACAAGGACGGTTTGAGAGGTGCAACAAGAACTGTTTGAGAGGTGCAACAAGGACCGTTTGAGAGGTGCAACAAGGTTGTTTGAGAGGTGCAACAAGGATTGTTTGAGCGGTGCTTTTACGTCATTTTTACCATGTTAAGGCCATATATGACGGTAGCTTTTTTGTGGTAGAGGCAGATCACCCATTTTTCATGGGCAGAACGACAGTATCTTGCTTCTCGTTGGTGGACGTAGGCCTACCTCTGTCCTCTCCTGTTCGGTAATTTTCTATGTTTCCCCCCCCCCCCCCCCCCCCCCCCCCCCCCCCCCCCCCCCCTCAGAAATACTGCAAACTAACTTAATCTTGCCTTCGTTTTTTCCACATGTATTTCCCATTCGTACTGTCAGCAATATATATTCACGATAATCCGGGTAAATACGGACGATTTTTGCAAGGTCTCGTTTGAGACGTTCCTGTGACTAATGCGGTGGGAAAATTCGGACACCAAAGCGATAATTCAATTCGGACAACACTGTCCTCGCATGTTATCGTTTATTTCAGCGTATTCAATAGGTCCAAAGCAGTCCAAATAGTAGATTTATAACCACAGTGAAAACGGTAAAATACGGACGCGATAGGGAAAATCCGGACGCATTGGTGGAAAATCCGGACATACCAATTTCCAATAGGAGAAATACGGACGGTCGAGCCTTTTAAAAACAACAACATAGGAACACAGTTCAACTTGTACTGTTTAAAATCTTTACATTGGAATTTCATTACAAAGTTCTGTAGTTTTACAATTTTAACATACACATGTAGTTCATTACGTATCACTGTATATCGTGGACATGATTAGAGAATGTTTACAACAGTTACCGATAATGCCTTTTTATAGAAAAGACTAAACGGTTAGTAATTAATGTCAGATTTCAAATTTTAGATAACTTTATAAGCCAGAGTTTTTACATCTACATCATTTCCTTTTTATTTCTCTGCCTCTGCCTTTCGTGTTTGTCTTAGTTTTCTTCTCAAGCTTACTCGTCGGGGGCCACTTTCCGTCACTTATGTAAACATAAACTAATTTTTCAGACAGATCTATGTATCCTGAAAACTTTTACTCTATTTTCTATTAGGTTACCTCTTCCTGGAAATTTGATACCAAAGAATTTTGTTTTATATAAATTATCGAAGTGGCACGTGACCTTTTTATAAATAGACTAAAACTGAGAAATCATTTTGTTTACAAGCCCAGTTTCCGTCATGTATTTTATCGAGTGATAGATTCAACTAGGTCAAGATACAGTAAACTTTTATGAATTAGACGCTTGTTTGCAAGTCTTTTCAACAATTTCATTGTAAAAATGGTATGTTTGCATTGTGCATATTAGTCACCTCGATCGTTATAACAATAAGCCTGGTAACGTCAATGTAAAATGTTCAACTTGGCGACGACAATTTACACTGTAAAGATGGGTAACTCTGTGTAAATCAAACAGATACAGATTGTACGAGTTGCTTCTCTTTGGTGGAACTATATAATCACGGTAGAGTGATAAAAATATGACGTCATTACAGTGTTATTTTTTTAATAGTTTATTATGCGGCTGTATGCGCGCGCATCCCCAACGCCATATAAGGAAGTAAACACATTTTTCGGAGAAATCCCTTTCGTTTTTGTGCCGCTTATTTACTTTTTGGTTGTTTTTCCTGTTTCCAATCTTCACTTATAAACGTCTGACAATAAGTGACATCATGTAAGTAATTTGCAGCGTAAAAACGTTTTTTAAATGAGAATGACGGAAACTGGGCTTGGACGGAAACTGGCCTCTAAAGAGTAAGCCTTTTTACAACGTTAGTAAACATTTTTTAGATAACTTTATAAGCCAGAAGGTGTCCTTCAATAATGTCCATGACCTTTGGCAAGTTCACTATATTGCAGCGAAAACCCTAAATTACAACGTTGCAGAGGTCCACCTCGTTTGAATATAGGTTCAAATTTCGGTTTAATAAGAATGTTTCCTTCTATCAGGCTTTCCCTGTATAACGGCGACATCAAGGCTGCATCGGACCGCCTTAAAATACGATGATTATTTTTATTTCTTTACTAGTACTGTACTGTATGCGTTATTTGTTACGTTTATTTCTTTTGGAATAAGCATAATAAGAAGAACGCAAGAAATACATCGACGGACAAGCATTGTGCTCTCAGAAAGTATGTGTCCGTATTTATCCGACTGCTCTAAAGTCGCATGGGAAAATTCGACGATTTTAAAATCTATTTTTCTCAATATTTTCTCTTTCCAATACCATCAAACCTGTAACTTTCTGGAAACAGAAATTTTCATCTACATAAATGTACCATTTATTGAATATTTTGCTGAAAATTATACCTGTTACTACATCTATCGAGAGACAACACCCTATCGATGTTGACGAAAAATCGAAAAGGAAGCAAGGTTGACTTCTTGGAAAAAGTATGACGTCTCATATTTTGTGTGACGAAGACGGTTCTGCGTGTGTAACCGAGAGGAAGAAATTAACTACCAAAAAGGTGAAACCTGTAATCCTGTTAGTCATAGTTCGAAAGAGGTCGGCTTTTCTCGGAAAGTGTCCGTATTTATACGTTTGTCCGTATTTACCCGGATTGCCCCTACTTGTAAAGACAATTTTGACAATTGTACAAATTGTACAATTTTACGATGACTGCCAACGTACGTGCTAAGGATGGCTACCTCACCAGGTGCATCAACATCTAAAAGGAAAACGAATTCTACTAAAACTCTCCAAGTATATTTACATTAAGATAATAGATGAAGGAATAAATTTAAAATAAAATTCATCTTAAACAATACTTGTATCAAAGATTATGTATTCCTCCATCCGTTTTTTCCAAATTAAAGGCCATTTTTGAAAATCGTTTCTTTTACTTACAAGCACAATCGTAAACAAGAACACTGACAAAGTCAAGGCCGTAGAATAAAACATGTCACCATTAATGTATGACAATTTTCTTAGAAAGATTACGTCAGTGACGTCACGTTCAATGCAATTTTAATTAAGGGGTGAAGTGATGGCCTGTGTTTCCGTATAAAGCCACGGTGATCTTGTCCTTTGGCCTACTAACTCCAAACACAATAGCGTTCCTCCTCTCGCCTATGACAATGTACCTATTAAGTTTTATGAATGTATGGATTAAGGTTTTGACGTTAATGCATAATGCATATTTTCATATAAGGTCACTATGACCTTGACCTTTGACCAAAAGCAATAGGTTTCTGCTTTCAACAGAGACGATGAAGTTGTGTTAGTGCATGTGTTACAATATTAAAGTTATCATACGCAATTTATACTTCCATATATGGTCAATGTGACCTTTGACTTTCTGATCCAAAATGAAATAAGGTTCCTGCTTTCAACAAATGTGAAGAACCTATAAAGTTTCACGAGTCAGAGTGTAGGTGTTACAGTTTTGAAGTTATCATGCAGAATTCATATTTTCATATAAGGTCATGGTGACTTTGACCACTGACAGATCCACTGACACAAACATAATAGGATTTCTCTTCTCACCAAGGACAATATAGAATGTAGGTGTTATGGTTTTGGTGTGTTTGTTTATATGGTGTTTATATGGTGTTTTACGTCATTTTCAACACATGTAAGGTTATATATGAGGGTCGATTTTTTGTGGTCGAGGCAGATAACCCACTTTTTCTGGGTAGAACCAGTACTGTACACCTCCCGCCATCCGTAAGAATCGACACTTCCTGGCGTACAAGTCGAGCTCCCAGTGGGATTCGAACCCACAGCGGTGAGCGTCGAAAACCATTCGGCCACGGTTATGGTTTTGAAGATATTGTGCATAATGTATATTTTCATATAAGGTCACCATGAGCTTTGACCTATTGACCCTAAACACAATAGGGTTTCTCCTCTTACCTAGGCAATGTATGAAGTTCTAAGAGTGAAGTTTGTCAATTTTGAAGTTATCGCGAGGAATGTGTTTTTTCTATATAATATGATCATGACCTTTGACCTACTGACCCCAAAACCAATAGGTTTCTGCTCTCACCAAGTACAATCTACCTATGAAGTGTTATGAGTGTAAGTGATAAGGTTTTGAAGTCATTGTGACCTTGACTGACAGTTGACCTACTGGCCCCAAAAACAATAGGGTTGCTCTTCTCACCTAGGGCAATGTACCTATGCAGTTTTATGAGAGTAGGTGTTATGGGCTTGAAGTTATAGTTATTTTGAGGATTTCATTCTGAACTTGACTTTCGACCTAGGGGCCCCAAAACTATAAGGTTCCTCCTCCTCCTCTCGCCTAGGGCAATGAAGACATATGCAGTTTTATGAGTGTAGGTGTTATGATTTTGAACTTATTGTGCGAAATGCATATTTCAATATAACGTCATTGCGACCTTGACCTTTGATCTTCTGACCCCAAGGACAATAGGGTTCCTCCTCTCACGTAGGGCAATGTATCTATGAAGTTTTATCAAGGTAGGTTTTATGGGTTTGAAGTTATAGTTATTCCAAGGGAGGAATGCATATTTCCAAATAAGGTCACTGTGAACGTGATCTTTGACCTACTGGTCACAAAAATAATGGGGTTCTTCCTCTCATCTAGGGCAATGTATATATGAAGTTTTATGAGTGTAGGTGTTATGGGTTTGATACTATTGGGCGGAATGACCTTGACCTTTGACCTACTGGCCCCAAAGACAATCACACCTATGGCAATATATCTATAAAGGTTCAAGAGGGTGGGTATCATACTTTTTGAGACATGATGCGGAATGCGAATTGTTTACGGACGGACAACCCCATACCGTTCCGTGTACAAGGGGAGCAATACCCTGTGTACGTTAAAAATCTCGCTGAACTACTGTGTCAATCAGTGATACATACAGCCGGTAACCCCTTCCTCAGAAACGAGGCTGCCGTGATAATCATAATTGACTGTGTGCGGTATCAGTAGAAAGAAAGAAAGTGTGTTTATTATCCCCAGCCGCCTGCGTTTCTTTATTATGCCCAGCCGCCTGCGGCTGACGGAAGTGGGATAATAGTAATGACCTCCGCCCCACTGTCCCATTTCGTGTTCGCTCTATAACTCAACAACTACTGGAGGGACTGCAATACAATTTCACACAATGATAGAGCGTAATGAGAGGAAGAGCAGAGCGCAAGAACGATGACTCTGTCTTCAGTTAAATTAAGAGATATTGCCCTTTGTAAGCTTATCCTTATAATTTTTTTCCGCTCAATAATTTAAAAACTACTGATTGGACTGCCATGCAATTTCACACAATAATAGAGGGCTATGAGAGGAAGTGCAGAGCGTAAGAACCATAACTCTTCATTTAAATTAGAGTTATTGCCCTGTTATACTTATTATTCGTGTCCGCTCAGTAACTCAACAACTACTAGTGGGACTGCAATGAAATTTCAAACAATGACAGAGGGCAATGAGAGGACGTGCAGATCAAACGAACCATAACTATATCTTCATTTGAATTAGAGTTACTGCCATTTGTAATTTTATACTTATAATTTGTGTCCGCTCCATAACTCGAACAATTCTAACAGGACTGCATTGAAATTTCTCACAATGATTGAGGGCAATGAGAGGACGTGCAAAGTGCAAGAACCATAACTCTGCCTTCAATTAAATTAGAGTTTGCAATTTTATACTTATAATTCGTGTCTGCTCCATAACTCGAAAACTACTAATGTGACTGCAATGAAATTTCAGATAATGATAGAGGGTTATGAGGGGACCCCCCCCCCCCCGTGCTTAGTGCAATAACAATAACTATGTCTTCATTTAAATTGTATTTATTGCCCTTTGTAAGTTTATACTTATAATTCGTGTCTGCTCCATAACATGCAAACTACTAACGAGACTTCAATCAAATTGCACACAATGATAGAAGGCTATGAGAGTAAGTGCAGAATACAAGAACATTCACTCTGTCTTTATTAAATTGAGAGTTATTGGTCTTTTTAATTTTATACTTATAATTTTTGTCCGGAGCATAACTCAAAAACTACTAAACTGGAATGAAATATCACACAGTGATAGAGGGCAAGCAGATGAAGTGAAAATTGCAATAACTATAACTTGATCTTCATGGCAATAGAGTTATTGGCCTTTGTAATTCTATACTTAAAATTCTTGTACGAAGCATAGCTCCAAACTACTATTGGATCTGCAATGAAACACAATGACAGAGAGCAATAAGAGGATGTGGAAAATTAAAAAACCATAACATCACTATATGTTTATTTAAATAAAAGTTATTGCCTTTTGTTTTTTTATACTTATTATTCTTGTCGGGTGCATAGCTTAAAAACTACTAATGGGACTGGAATAAAACTTTACACAATGATAGAGGGCAATGAGAGGAAGTGCAGAGTGCAGTAAAAATACTATCAGATTGAAATTAGAGTTACTGCCTTTCGTAGTGTTATACTTACATTTTTTGTTCATTTTACTTTCTGCTTTATGTGCAGTGATAAAACTTCCTTTAAACAAAGCATCCGATATGGCTGTCTCTCAGACTGCTTCTTTTTTTATATATTTCAATATTTTATTTCTTTTAATACATATATGCAAAAACAATATAAGGTGTATGACATTACAAAAGTTACA
>JAWPHD010017449.1:0-44574 GCA_037043455.1 Cyrtodaria siliqua | reverse complement strand
ATGAAGAAGTCGCTACAAACTTGTTTTTTAAAAACCTATTTTTAGATCTGGCGGCCATCTTGGATTTCACATCAACATGAATTTTTGCTAGGGTCAACTAGACTTCATGGGCAACATTTCTGTAAAGTTTCATGAAAATCCATTCAGTAGTTTCAGAGAAGTCGCTACAAAAAAAAGTTTACAGACAGACAGACGGACGCCGCACCACGGCATAAGCTCTGCTGATCTCTGATCAGTAGAGCTAAAAATGAAAAAGAAAAAAATAAGAACGCTTTTAAATGCATGGGTTGACATTAGTTACTAGATGGAATTATGAAATGAATGTTTTACTGCATTTTTCTCAATTTTAAAAAAAACACGCTTGCCGCAATGCGACGGTATGGGTTATGTTCCTAAAATATATAAAAAATCCACATATATAAATGACGTTGCTGATCCTTCAGTGTAAATCCACATAACAACGTCACTGTCGCTTTCAGCGTAAATCCGCATGTTTAAAATCTTCACTGTCAATTTCCGGATAAATCCATACGTATAAATAATTTCACTGTCTCTTTTTGTGTAAATCCCACTAAATAAACAATTTCAACATCCCTTTTAGTATCAAGTTGCAGTGATAAACCATGTCACTGTCTCTTTCAGCGTAATTCCGTCTGTACAAATGATTTCACCGTCACTGACTTTCAGTGTTAATCCACACATATTATTAATAACTTCACTGTCACTTTCTAGGTTAATCCACATGTATAAATAACTTCTACTTTTTTATTTTCAGTTTTAAATCTATGTATTTAAATATATCAATATAACGTTAAGACCTGTTTAAGGAATTTTCACAGACATATTCTAACTACATGTATCTGGGTTCCATTAATTACGGGTGGGGGTGTTCCTGGTGGTGTTCCTTGTTGTTCCAGGCAGTGTTCCCATTATCGCGTTTCTTTTTCCCATATCCCCGTACCACTAAAGCAAGTCTCCACTCCTCAAATGACGACTCTACCAGGGGTGTCATTAAGAGGCGGGAGGCGGGGATTTCTCCATGCTACTTTGACAGGTCTACCTGGCTACTATGAATACTTTTACTAGTATTTTATACAAGTATCAATAAAAATACCCCGCTATTCTGCTCTGGGTGCCGTTTACTTATAAAGGTAATGACACACCTGCTCTACCCTGCCCTGTATATATTGGTGGGGCGTATGATCAGATCATTGATACCATGATCATGATGCCCATGGGCCATGGCATGTGCTCCCACTTTATTTAGTTTTAGATGAAGAACTCTTATAAATTAAGAAGCGCCCACGTTTAACGGGAATCCCACCTAGATCTTCACCGTGTGCGCGTCGCAGAGTGGGCACTGTCAACAATCATGTAGGGTGACCTACTGGGTCGCCCTTGCCAGCACATCCTACAAAGTTGTACGAGATAGGATTGCGGATCTGTTATTACTTGTAGTATAAGTCACTGGCTTATATGATGCAGTACTAACGGAATGATTGCTGATTGACCGAGAGTGAAAATGTCTCCTTCGTCCCGCCAAACGTTGTACAGCGCCAGGAACAACTACAACTGGAGGGAAACCTGGCGCTGTACACGGAGTGAAGGAGCCATATCAACCTGTGTGCCATAAGAGTATATCCTACGTTAGTTGCTATAGCCACCGGGGACGCAGGTTGCAACTGGCGGGTGTGGCTCAAAGGGGATCGCCCAGTAGCGTAGACAGCACCACCTAGACGTCGTTCCAGATCCCCCACTTCACCGCCACAGCGACAACCACAGAGCGACAGCGACATCCACCTACATATCTACAAGAGAAGCGACTACACAGCCCTACATATCTACAAGAGAAGCGACTACACAGCAACACAGCAGCACCAGATCAACCTATAAACACATCTCTAGAAAAGACCAGACTCTATTCATAATTTGCATTGCAGAGATGTTGAGTTTTAATTTTATTTTCAGTAGGTGATAAAATTTGTGTTACTCGGTTTTTATCGTTAGGTTCTATAGTAAAATAAAAATCTTTGGCAGAGTAAAAATACCATAATTTTCAAGATTTTGATTTTAAAAGATACATATATTGAATCAATTTGCATGAATGTGCATGAAATAGGCAGGGTTTTAAAGAGTCATTCTGTAGATACCTTAATTTTAACAGTAAACTTGGTTGAACATCAAGGATAAAGACCGAGTTTATCACCTACCAGAATGTATTGGTAATGGCTTATTTCTGGTCACTGATTGGTCAGTTTTTTTGATGATGCTCTATCAAAATTATGAATTGTGCCCATCGCGTCAGGGTGACCTCGACGTGTTAGTTGGCGGACGGTCTATAAACCTTAGAACTACACACACACACACACACACACTTTAACGGGAATCACCATATTGTTTACCTTAGTATGAATACATTATTATATCAGGAATCTCTATGAATACTCCCTCATAAAACAAATAAATATGTACCGCCGCCATTTTGTTTATCTTATAATTGAAGAGGTCGCTACTGCAGAGTTGTCGCTTCTTGAAAATAGTTCAAAATGGCGTCGAGTACTCTCCGAGTCGGAATCCCGAGTGATGGAATCCGACGAGGCAGTTCCGATTGCAATCGGAACTGCCTCGTCGGATTCCGTCACTCGGGATTCCGACTCGGAGAGTACTCGACGCCATTTTGAACTATTTTCAAGAAACGACAACTCTGCAGTAGCGACCTCTTCAATTATAAGATAAACAAAATGGCGACTGCTGTCAAGTTCCGAACATGCGGTACATATTTATTTGTTTTATCAGGGAGTATTCATAGAGATTCCTGATATAATAATGTATTCATACTAAGGTAAGCAATATGGTGATTCCCGTTAAACGTGGGCGCTTCTTAATTTATAAGAGTGTCACCTCTTCTAAGTTCTTCATATAAAACTAAATAAAGTGGGAGCACATGCCATGGCCCATGGGCATCATGATAATGGTATCAATGATCTGATCATACGCCCCACCAATATATACAGGGCAGGGTAGAGCAGGGGTGTCATTACCTTTATAAGTAAGCGGCACTCAGAGCAGAATAGCCGGGTGTTTTTATTGATACTTGTATGAAACACTAGTAAAAGTATTCATAGTAGCCAGGTAGACCTGTCAAAGTAGCAGGGAGAAATCCCCGCCTCCCACCTCTTAATGACACCCCTGGTAGAGTCGTCATTTGAGGAGTGGAGACTTGCTTTAGTGGCATGGGGATATGGGAAAACAAAACGCGCAATAAAGGGAACACTGCCTGGAACAACAAGGAACGCCACCAGGAACACCCCACCCGTGGTTAATACCGGTAGAACCCAGATAGTTAGAATATGTCTGTGAAAATTCCTTAAACAGGTCTTAATGTTATATTGATATATTTAAATACATAGATTTAAAACTGAAAATAAAAAAGTAGAAGTTATTTATACATGTGGATTAACCTAGAAAGTGACAGTGAAGTTATTAATAATATGTGGGGATTAACACTGAAAGTCAGTGATGGTGAAATCATTTGTACAGACGGAATTACGCTGAAAGAGACAGTGACATGGTTTATCAATGCGACTTGATACTAAAAGGGATGTTGAAATTGTTTATTTAGTGGGATTTACACAAAAAGAGACAGTGAAATTATTTATACGTATGGATTTATCCAGAAATTGACAGTGAAGATGTTAAACATACGGATTTACGCTAAAAGCGACAGTGACGTTGTTATGTGGATTTGCACTGAAGGATCAGCAACGTTATTTATATATGTGTTTTTTTTTATATATATTTTAGGAACATAACCCATACCGTCGCAAGCGTGGTTTTTTTAAAATTGAGAAAAAATGCAGTAAAACATTCATTTCATAATTCTATCTAGTAACTAATGTCAACCCATGCATTTAAAAGCGTTCTTATATTTTTCTTTTCCATTTTTTTCTAAAATTGAAGTTACTATATATGCAAATTTATCCTGAAATTAACAGAGAAGTCCCTGAATTCACCTCAAATTAACACTGAAGTTACTATATACATGTATGCAAATTTTTACCCTGAAATTAACACTGAAGTTAATATATATATGCGGCGAATTTACCCTGGAAATATTAAACAGTGAAGTTATTATATGCAAATTCAACCTGAAATTAACAGTGAAGTTATTATATGTGGATTTACACTGGAAGAGACGATGACAACATTTATATGTTGATTTACGCTGGAAGAAACGGTGACGTCATTTATATGCGTGGATTTACGCTGAAAGAGACGGTGACATCATTTATTAAGTGGTTTTATGCTGAAAGAGACGGTGACGTCATTTATATACTTGGATTTACGCTGAAAGAGACCGTGACATCATTTATATACGTGGATTTACGCTGAAGAGACCGTGATGGTTTATATATACTGTTTGCACCAAATTATTCTGTTTAAATTGTACAAAACAAATGAACGGGACAGTCACTAATTTTTTTAATGCTGCCTACATATACATCGTATGATACGTATCTAGTAGAAGGTTGCAAGCCCTTGTTAAAGCAGAGGAAATTATTTTAGTATTTATAGCAACAGGTTACACATTTTATATAACCATACCTGGAAGTTACTGGGCCCAAAAAAAATTAAGAAAGGTTACATCTGAATCGGGGAGCAGTGCCCTAAATGTTTAATGTGCTGAGAAGGTCGATTCCGATTTACTGCATCCGTGGCTTGGATTGTTTGAAACCTCGACCCTCGACTCTCTCACTGCAAGTTGGAATAAATAAGAAAGCGTGTCCTTTCAGATGGGCAGAAGGTATACACTACTATTTCTACCCAGGAAAAAGTGGTGTGCCCCCACCATGGATGATATCGATCATCATATATGGCCTAACATGTGCTAAAAATGACGTAAATCATTCAAACAACCAGCCAACCGATTTACTGAACCACCAGGTTTATGTTGATGACCCTCATCTTACAGATGTTGCCAGCTATCCGTCAAATGACTCCCATCAGCCAGCTCACATCTAAATCATTTCATGCTTAAATGTTATATTAATTGCATATATAAAATTATGTATTTATTAGACACATATTTATATTTGCTTTATATTATAAGCACAAGGCGCCAGGGTTGTCATTAGTAGCCAGTTGCCGATCAAAATTATCGGTTAAAATGGTGTTATCATCAGTTTGTTTTGCCTTAACTTGTATTTGCAATATGTGACACTGACTTCGTTGATCCCTCGTCAAACTGTTTGGAATTCAAAATGAATCCCTGTTGCCAGGGCTAAATCTAGTTTAACTGCTTTGCTGTGAAATAAGGAAGTTCAGTTTAATTTTTTAGTTCATTTGCTCTTAGTACAAACATGTACCACTTCTATGGTGTAATCGGTAAACACATCTACCCTTTGAGGGTAGAAGACCCAGGTTCAAATCCTGGTGGGAGTAAAAATTTGTTTGGAAAAAGAGCTGGATTAAGCATTTCTTTAAGTATTTCTTAATTTTGAATTTAATTCAATGTAATCAAATTCAATTTGAACAATCGAATATCATAAGTTACAGCATGTCTGGAAACGACCATGAGGAAAAGAAGCTATTACAAGACAATGGCCCATTTAGCAATAAAATCTATCATGAGGCCCCCTTTTCTTCTTTGAAAGCCGTTTCCCTCTTTTGGTTTTGCAATAATGAGCCTCTTATAAAATATTTTACCTAATATTGTAATGCATTGAATGCTCTTAGAAGACAGTGGCCCAATTAGTAAAATTATCTTCCCTGAGGCCCTCTTTTCAATTCACCATCTTTAAGGCCCTATTATATTACCCTTTGGTCTTAAAATGAAAAACAATGTTATTTTGCTACAATAATAGGCAGGGCTGTACAAATAATTTTTTTAGCCACACGTCCGGGACTAGTCACCCTGTCAAAAGTGACTAGTCCAAAAAAAATTGTCACTAGTCCCAAAAAATGGACACAAGTCCTGAATTCTTTCGATTTCTCAAGTCAATATGTTAAAACTGCATCTTATTTTAACGGATTTGCACACAATTCAATATACACAGTAAATGAAACAATCCTTATTTACTCTTCAGACAATTAATGTATACATGTTTCAGTGGTATAGATTGTAGACTGCCATTGGGTGAAACAGTAGCAACAGTAAGAATCATTAAATATTGAACATTGTTAATTGGACAAATCTGGGACTGAAATCTTTCAAACAGTGACACGCTCGACTTTCTCTTTTTTTAAAATTGGACTAGTCCGGGACTGAAATCTTTGAAAAAGTGACACGCCCAACTTTGGTTTTGGACTAGTCCCGGGCGTCGGGCTATAGGATTTGTACAGCCCTAAATAGGTATTTTTTAAATATGTTTACCATATATTTACAAAAATCTTCCCTGAGGCCCTCTTTTGTCCATATTCTTCTCTTTTTGCTATGACCTTTGCCCTTTAAATCTTGGTAGCCAAACAGAGACTAACGAGTGGTCGTTTTAGCGCAGGATGAAACCTAACATGTGATGTCGACCAGTTTTCAAGACGTTTACACATCCATAAACTCTTCTAACTACATTCTTTTCTTTCACGACTGTTATTATATTTATTATCTCATTTTAACCGGGTGTGTCTTTAATTGAAATGTTGAAAAATAATAGCTCCGTCGTTTCACTGGGCGCTTCAGAGAGCTGAGATCAATGCCAAGAATGGAAGTTTATAACAATTATGTAAATATATATCCATTTTTAGATATCATACAGTAGCTTTTTTCACGTTTAATCTTCATTATTGTGATCTTTATTTTTTCATATTGACTACTGTTCGCATTTAGGCAAAATAAAAAAAAAGTTAAAAAATCAAAAAATGTGAAATATGGTATACAAAATGAAAAGTCTTATTGTGAAGGACTAGTGCTAGGTTATGGGGGAAAAAAACAATAATAAATGTATGAAATGAATTGAAACGAATGTTGTTTAACGGCTCATCAACACAGTATAGGTTATTTAGAGCTGCCCCAGAGAGAGGGGAAGGATACATAGGAATCCGGGAACCGTGCCCTACTCTTATTATCAAATAGATTCCTATGGTTCTTTAACGTGCTCGGAGGATAGACGGTACTGCCCGGTTTATGTCCCCATCCGACGGACGAGGCTAAGGGAAGGTGTCTTGGTCAAGAACACACCGACGAAACTCAGTGGCGCCACGGAGGATTGAACCCGGGGCCTCCGGTTACAAATCCGCCGTGCTACCAACTGCGCCATGCCAGCCCTAAAGAATATTTTTTGTTTCAAAACCCAGTGTAAAACCCACATTGTCAATACATACAGACTTGCTTTACACTGATAATTTTAATGTTATAGTATCAAAAATAAACATTGTTTCATGCTACACTGATTTTTTCTCATATTTTGTTTTTGGAAAGAAAAAAAACAATAACCCATACTGTGTAATAAATCTGTATATAAATCCATTACCAAAGGACAATGTTTTAGGATAGTTTTAAAGGATTAATATACACAACTTCCAAAATTATTATTTTTTCTATAAAAAACAACAACAAGGTTGATTAAGGAAGATCAAGATATAACTTATAAGCAAGGGTATAATATTTCTAATTAGTAAGCTGAGCTTTGCATGTCCCAGAATGAAAACATTAAGTTTATTTGCTACAGTTTGATACTGGAAAAATCAACTAAGTAAATGATCTCTATACTCCAGTTCCACAGATAGCAAGGTATTGACTCCACATGGTTTCAAACTTATTCATTTTTAAGTTTTTATATGCGATTAGTTTCTCAACTTTGTACAAAGATATTATATACGTTTTAAAAAGGTTAAGCTGTGGTATTTGACGTTGCATCTTGTTTCATTAAATGTAAAGTTTTGCTTGCATGATGATTTTGCTCAAAACAGTATTAAATTTACTATTTCCAAATAAAAATATCTGTTTCTGTTAAAGTTACGAATGCTGTATGGCATTTTTCTGTAAGATAAGTTTGAAGTTTTGACCAGAATTCTTTTACTGTGTTCCACAGTTCCAAAACAGATGTTGGATAGTTTCAGTGTATTTTTGCAAAAGCTGCACATATCGTTATTACCGTAATAATATTCATTTTTGATAAAAGGTAATTTGTTCCAAGTATTCTATGGTTGATTCTAAATTGAACCAAGGTAACTTAGGATCTTTTGTTATTTTATAAGGTAAGGCATATAATCTTTCAAATTCAAAGTTTGGAACACTAACTACTTCATTTACTTAATGCTTTGGGATATTATTTCTAATCATGATGTCATATATGTTTCGACAGCCTTTCTCATTTTGTAGAATTAAGGATATGATTAGTGGACGAATAGGGTTTGGCTGTTACAGATGCACAATATTCAGGTTTGCCAAATAATTCCTGACAGCAGTTATAATACCTTCATATTCAAGAAAATTGGACTGCATATTATAGTGTTCATTCAATTCTATGTATGAATAAAGATTTCCATTTTTGTCTAAAATGTCATTAATAAAAGTTATTCTTCCTGTAAACCATCTTTTGTAAAACACACTAGAGCCTCCGATTGAAATTTAAACATTTTAAAAATGTTTGATGCTTCTAGAAGCCCTTATAAAATAAATACATTTGATGTAATCATTGATCACATAGTAATAGTGTTAAATAAACTATTTTCATATTGTTTATATTAAATATATGATATCTGGAATGTTTTCACTAGATGATATATGTATAAGATCTATATCTTGAAATAAACTAACCCTCATGTCAAAGGTGTACCCTAATGTCTGTGGATTGGAGAAAAAATATATACTTCCAGACCATATAAGCGTAATTTAACAATACATCAAGTACCATGGACGTCAGTATGGACTTCATGAGACATATCTTTCTGTGTTTAGAGTTTTATTAATTGATTTACTGATACAATATCAAGTTCATATATGCATGCAGCTGACATATCACTCTCGACTGACAAAACAGTAAACAATCACTCCCATAATATGATATAATCATAATTACAATGTCTCTTCCTCCTTTCCCTTCAATTCAACCGTAATATTAAAGTATATATTTGGAAAACTCAACAAATGCTTCCAAACTATCAGTCATTATATGGAACGAACTGTTTGGGACCGAACGACGGAGCTGTTCGTCTTCATTTCAACTACACATATTTGGGGATTTATATTGTTAAAAAGTATAATTTATCGGTCATAGCAATAAAATATCAAGAAATTGATAAAATCACTCACAAATCTGCAATATTTTCATCAATACAACATTATATAAAAGAGCACTATTTTGCGGAGAGCTACAATCGAAAACCGAACCAAATTCATCATTTTGCTTCCAAAAACCATTGAGCGGCACCCAGTACTCTCCGAGCCACTATTACCGAGTACGGAAATTGGCGAAGAGTTCCGATTGTTCCGATTGCTCCGAGTCGGAATCCCGAGTGACGGAATCCGACGAGGCAGTTCCGATTGGAATACCACAGTGATTTACTTCCTGTATACCTACATTCCGAAACTTGACGGAAGGTACGGGGAATACCGAACGTAGTAATGAATAGTTTAGCTTAGTGTAACGGAACTAAACGATATCTATGGGATGTAATATGATAACTGAAATAATATTATTTAAATTTAGGTGTAATTATGCTACATATAGACCGTGAGCCATACACTTTTTTGTTACCATCTCAAGGGACAAATTCTTACTAGTACCATGTTATTGAGTACCTTGTAGAGAAACAAAAAATCCATGATAGCAGTGTGAACAGGGTAGCTGATTCCTGTTATTAGAGTTATCTCCCCCTTTTAAGCAAAACTCTTGTTTCTTTAAAAAATCGTTTTTGCTGAAACTAGAAGAGCTACAGGTCTAATATTTTGCATGTATTACACATTTAGCGTCCTCTACCAAGTATTTATAAAATGGTTACCCCAGGGTCAAATATGGCCCAGCCCCGGGGGTAACATTTTTTCATACAGTTATACAGGAAATCTTTAAAAATAAATAATTTCTCTAAAACTGTAAGAGCTAGAGGTCCCATATTATGCATGAATCATAAGCTTATGGTCCACTAGCAAGTTGGTTAAAATGTTGACCCTGGGGTCATATCTGGCTCCGCCTCAGGGGTCATATATTTACATAGAGTCATATAGAAACATCTTTAAAATCTCTTCTTTAAAAAAAACAAGAGCCAGAGGTCTACTATTTTGCATATTGTACAAGCTTATGGTTCGCTACCACTTTTGTTCGAAACGTGACTCTGTGCTCAACTATGACCCGGTTCTGGGGTTAAAGTTTTACAAAGAGTTATATAGGAAGTCCATAAAAATATTCTTTTTCTGATACTACAAGAGCTAGAGGTTTAATACGATGCATGTAGCATAAGAGTATCGATCTCTATCAATTTATTTTGTTAAAATGGTGATCTTATGGTCAAATTTCGCCCGGTCCCGGGGGTCACATATTTACATAGAGTTATGTAGGAACGTCTATAAACATCTTCTCCGAAACTACAAGAGCCAGAGGTGTTATAAGCTACATATAGCTTAAGATTATTGTCCTGTACCAAATAATTTAAATGGTGTCCCTTGAATCAAGCCTGTAATCAAATTTGGCCCTGTCCCGGGGGTCAGACTATAACATTGAATTATATAGGAAAACATATTCAAACAGCTTCTCTGATACTTCAAAATCTATATAATAGTTCGCATGTATCATAAGCTTATGATCCTCTACCTAGTTTGTTCAAATTGCGACAATGGGGTCAAATACGGCCACTACGGGGGTCACAGTTTTACAGATTTATATAAAGAAATTGTTGTTGTTTCTTAGAACATGTGAGCACTTTGAGACAAGGCGAGTGGGTCTCTTGTTTATGGCTTGAAGTTGTACACTTTTCATAAAATCACTTCAAAAGTTTTAAGCGAACTGAAATATATAGAGAATGTGACTTTTGATCAGGTATTCCATTATGAAGACTTAACCATGTTTACAAATCGCATATTGAATAAATCCACAAACTAAAATCACAAAGTAGACCACTGCATTTTCGACAAATTGCAAAAAAAACAGAAAGAAAAAGTAAAGGCATTTTACGGTTTTACTGTTGATTTTTAGGTGTTTGTTATACACATTTTAAAATAACCCGCCAAATAACGACAAAATTACACTACAAAAACAGTTTACAAAACTCTATCCAGGTGTTCATCTCATATAATAATGCATATGTGTCGCTTAAACGTATATGTTTATTCATGGGTTTTTGTAATATCCGTAATTGAATAAGTGTAAAATGAATTATCCATTTATTTATTTTTTTGTCTGGCTGGATAATGCTTTTTATATTGTATCTATAGAGTGTTGATTCTCAGACGATGTAAGTTATGTATATACCTCGTGGTCAGTAGGTTTAGAAACGATGTACATATGTTGTAAAATGCGGCTGTTGTTGGCGGGATAGCTACTTTAACTGTAGTAGCACCTGTATGTCGGATATAGCTTTAGAGTAAACACCAGTAAACTAACTGTAATCTATCTCGATGCACTGGGTACCGATTCTTATCTGGAAGCGTTTAATTTTATTTTATATCTTATAATATTTTGTATGTTATATTGTCACATTAAGTTATATAATTTTAACCAGATAATATGTACTGAGTATTCTTAATTGTCCTGTTTTATCCTTCATGGGTTTTTGTAATATCCGTAATTGAATAAGTGTAAAATGAATTATCCATTTATTTATTTTTTTGTCTGGCTGGATAATGCTTTTTATATTGTATCTATAGAGTGTTGATTCTCAGACGATGTAAGTTATGTATATACCTCGTGGTCAGTAGGTTTAGAAACGATGTACATATGTTGTAAAATGCGGCTGTTGTTGGCGGGATAGCTACTTTAACTGTAGTAGCACCTGTATGTCGGATATAGCTTTAGAGTAAACACCAGTAAACTAACTGTAATCTATCTCGATGCACTGGGTACCGATTCTTATCTGGAAGCGTTTAATTTTATTTTATATCTTATAATATTTTGTATGTTATATTGTCACATTAAGTTATATAATTTTAACCAGATAATATGTACTGAGTATTCTTAATTGTCCTGTTTTATCCCAAGGCATTAATTGCCAAGTTTATCAAAACAGCAATGAGCTGGGCATATATAAGGCTTGCAGGCATATTGCAACTCGACATACATGAACTTGATGCTAACTTGCTAGATAAGAGAGACCGTTGTGAACCCAGCTTCTTGGGTATAACCTTTATGACGGATTAACATTTTAGTTGGATATCATCCTGCTTGAGCGTATACAGCCTGTTGATGCAGTGGATAGCACGGGGGACTTTAAATTCAGAGGACCCTGGTTCAAGCCTCATCGGAGCCAGTGAACTTTATCGGTGTGTTCTTGGGCAAGACACTTTTATTTACCCTCGTCAGTCGGATAGGGACGTAAACCAGGCGATCCCGTGTATCGCTTGTTTTTTTTCTCCCATCATGTTTAAAGAAACATAGGTGTCTATTCGTCAGTAGGGGAGTTTCCTAAATGCCTATATATCCAACCCACCCCCACCCATCCACCCACACCCACACACTCCCTCTCTCTCTCTCTCTCTCTCTCTCTTCATTGGCAATACACCTCCTTTTTCAGGTAATAATCATTCCACTTGCATGCGCAAAAGTAGGGTTGATGCTTACTATCCTACGTTAATTTCATACTCTAAATCAAGAACGGAGAACATCACAACCTATGTTTAGATACATATCCTAAGCAGGTGATATTGTAACAACTGCACCAGTACTAATAAATAGTTGCCATGGTAAGTAGTTAGTACAGTGATCTGGGTATCACCCTAAAGATATTTCTTCGTCGACGCCGTGTGGTCCCGGGCAAGCATATGACCACTGCATATGCAGGCATAGGGATAAAATTTCCCCGAATTCATGTTAATTTTGTCATTTTTGTTCATTAGTTTCATCACGAAACCTGTATTATTTCAGGTGCTACTTCAGTGGTGGCAGTGATCGTGGCTTCAGCGAAAAATGGAGTGTTTACTAAAGAATTTGCAGCAACTCTAGATGTTAATGAAGAGTGAGCCAGGTCGACTGTTCATTCCTGTTGGCGCCATATAACATGTTTGTGTTGGTGCGCCGTAAAACCCCAATTCAAATCAATTCATCTTCGTCGATTCTTTTTACAGTAACACAAAAATGGTTCGTGCTAATGCATATACTACTATTTTTACATTTCATATGCAGAATTCTTCATTGTGTTATATATGGGTGGGGTAATTCAGGTGTAAAAATCCTGAAAATATGCATAAATTGTAATTAAAAAGTATTAAAATAGACAACTTTTAAGATTTTGCGTTGCAATATGCAATGTTTAATTCATGTATTTATGTGTAATACATAGTACAAATGTGTAATCATAATAAGTATTGCCATGACGCATACACCTAAAAAAGACTTTTGTTAAAACAAAACACGTTAAGCCGCACATTTCCTTTATCTAGAATCCTATGGACTATGTGTCGTCTGTGCAATATATGTATATATCAGAACATGTTAATACTATTTATGTTGCAGTTACTTTGAGGAAGGCTTATACTTCCAGTTTGGCATGTTTCTCAACTTATCAGGCTTACTCAACACATATGTGCAATGCCATGAACATTGCTTAGTACTTAATTTCATCAATATATCGTATCACAATCCCTTATTCATATTATAATATTATTTAAATCATGTAGAAAGGTTGTAAATTACTGATTCTTACAAGTTTACACATATATTGTAAAAAATATTAACTAAACTAAATGCATAAAAAAGTGTCAATAGTGGGTGGGGTAAATTGACTTCTAATTTGAAGCAACATAGAGATTTTAAACTGAATTCAGTGCTAAACAAGAGCTTATTTACGCTTTATGTAACTCCATGAATTGTAAACTTAATTGCATCTTTAAAAAGTACATCAATAATTATTCACACAAGCATGACATTCAAAAATGAACATCAACAATTTATATGAAAGCGCTACAATGATAACCTATTAATGTTTACGATTTTTTTTTATATAAGCTACCTGTTCCAGATTGCTATCATGGAAAAATGTAATCAATATACATTGCTCTTTTCAAAAAGTGATGGTAGAATTTGTCCCTTGAGTTGGTAACAATATCGAAAATGTTGGGTCCTGGCTCAAGGCCTAATATAGATATGTTTTATTAAAATGAAAATGATAGTTATATACATGTTGTATCTAAACCATGCATCTATTGTCATGTATGTCTATGTTATACTCAATCTGTGATAATTCTTTTTCTTAAACATCGCTCGAGATGTAACTAAAGTCTAATAGAAAAATCTGTTATTGGTAATAACTATTGCTGATTAGTCATGTATGTCTGGCTGTCTGCTGTTGTTAAAAAGTGTTACGTCCTCTTGAAATCTGCCTAAGTGTTTTTCACACCTTTAATTTGCAATGTAACATGTAATTTAACTAATTTATTGTCCATGTAATTGATCCCAGGTCTTATATTAATATAATAATTATGATTTAATCATTATAACATGTGTATTGATGATAACTGCAACACAATGATCTTCGCCGGTATGTACGGTACACCACGGATTCCATTTATTATCTTATTACGTCTGATCTATTTCGTGCATGCATGCTGATGGTTCTAATTTACGATATTACTAAATGGATTAACATTTTCTTTTATCTTTATACATATTATACATCTACTTATACTGGCAATCTCCTTTAGTTTTGTTACACTAAGGCAAACTATTCATTACTTCTTTCGGTATTATCCGTACCACGAACCTGCTATTTTCGTCATATTTCGGAATGTATTTTCCCTTACCTGCATCCTCTGTAAGGTAATGGCACACATCTCTGCATCCAGACTGTGCATGTTAATGCCCACCATATACTCTATCTATAATCTCATCACGGACTTAGGGAAAAAAGAACCTGCGAGACACAACATATCCTACTAGGAGAGGTTTATTACGCAATGCTGTGCACTGTCGACAAATTGGTCTGATCCTGCTGGATTTCAGCACGGCGTTCGATAAAGTAAGTCACATTAAAATACTTTTACAGACTTCAAAGACACGGAGTGACAGGAGATATCTTAAATTGGATCCCTTCTTCTCCAATCGTACACAATCTGTCGTTCTTGAAGTGAAGCTCTCAGATCAGGTAAATGTTACATCAGGGGTGCACCAGGGCCTCAGTCTCGGTCCCTGAAAAGTTTTGCTATATATATGTATATATGACCTGCCAGAGGAAATTAATTTTAAATCTCGAGTTAGACCTTTTGCTGATGACACAGCTGTGTACATCACAGTCGAAAATCCCTGTGAGAATAAAATGCTCCAACAAGATTTGAACACACTACATAAGTGGGAAGCTGTATGGGAGATGGACTTCAATCCAATTAAGTGCCAGGTCCTACGTGTGACTAGATCAAAGCACCAAGTCCAGACACCATACACAATCCATGGATACGTTTTAGAAATTGCCATCAATGCAAAGTGCCTTGGTATAGATTTTAGCTCCAACCTTAGCTGGAACTACCATATACACAGGGATCAATGCAGTTAAGACCTTAGGTTTCCTACGTAGGGACATTAAGGCCAGAAAGGAAAATATAAGGCAGACAGCTCACAAAACTCTTGTTAGACCTCAGGTTGAATATGCTTCATCAGTATGGAGCCCACACACGCATTAAAACATCGGAAAGGTGGAGATGGTCCAGAGCAGAGCTGCAATGTGGGTACAAAACAAACTACTCCACATACGAAAGTGTCACTGACATGACCAATAGTCTCGGCTGGATTCTCTAGAACACAGGAGAGTTGATGCTCGACTGAATATTTTCTACAAAATTGTCCACAATATTGCAGCTATCCAATTAGCCCCATTCTCTGTGCGCCCATCCAGAAAGACTCGCCACATGCATACCCTCTCATACCAACAAATCCACACCACTGCTAGCTATTATCAATATTCATTTCACCCTATTACCATTTTGCCATAGAACAGACTGCCTACAGACCTTGTTATGCTCACTGATCTTAATTCAAGGTCGATCACACTATCCATAAGTGAACATACATGTTTTTAACCAAATTTTAGGTTTTAAATTGTTTGACCTATATTGTCAGTTTCACAAATTAGCCTGTTGCACTAACAGTTAAACTCACTATCTAATAAATGTAGTTCACGCACACTGCACAAACCAGGCCTCCGAAATGGATAGGATCTAGATATTTTAACATTTAACTGCACTGACGCGCAGCTGTATAGGTTACTCGTAAGAAGGTCATGCAGGATTAATAGATAGAAAGATGTAAGGTACAGTAAGGATTTTTACCCCACAACATTCTAGTGTGAACTTAACTCCTCCCAAATCACGCATCTGACGCTTTCCTATTAACGTCGTCGCTTTGTGTCAGCTGTGGGCGGGTTACGGGACCAGGGATGACACGAAAACGAGATTATTTAAGGAAAAACGAATATTAGCAGTAACCTTCGATCAGCGACAATGTTGGCCTGTATTTGCTTTGTTTGGTGAGTTTTCTGCATGCAGCTGTGGTATTTAATGATTTTTCTATTGAAAGACGATGGTTGTTTATTTAGGCATTTCATGATGCCTACAGAAACCTCGCCGGAAGAGTGCTTACGGGGGTCGGTTCGGTGTCCTGAAGAAAACTAAAGAAGAAAGAATCATGGCTCTATGGTATGTACATACCACCATAAGGGCCATGATTCTCACGTCTACAATCATCGTAACATTTCCCTTCACAAATGTATCCTGTACAACTCTGTAAGCAAAGATGTCCGCTGGCTACCAGGTTTGATGTCAAATCAAAATATTTTTTGTTTTAGGACCAACAACATGTCTTGTCAATCATGTTCGTACAGGATTCAAATTAAAACCACTTTTGAAAATCCTCTATTATCTGTGGCGTCCATATTGGATGTTTCGTCAGCCTGACTTTTACTTCGGAATTGGCGTGTGGCACCGTTATAACCAACGCCCGGGAATCGCACCGCCAGCATTGCTTTGGCAATACCGAAAGTTTAAGACGGAGGATTTCCGTTAATGCAGGCGAGCGATTAAAATTGCCGGAATTGAGGTAGGTGTTCAACATTGTGCACGATTGTTTTTGTATTTAAACCTATTTTCGAAAATCGAAAATGACATTTGCTAGCTAATTGACAGAAGCGACTAATCCCAGAATGTGGGCATCGACCGTCTACGCATGTGTGAGAAACCCTTTAATCTTTTCTGCCGTATGAAATTGGGGTGTGGGGTGGGGGGTCGCATAACACATGTAGATGGGTTTTTTAGTATCAGACCTTTACATTTATCTTGTGAATTTCCCAGCCATAGATATAGACATCTGACTTAAATATTAGAATTTCTAGACACAACTATGGTAAACTGAAGAGATTTATCGCGAGAAAATGCACGGCAATACAGGCGTGCAGCCTAAATAGTCCATGGGCCAGAACGATATCCGGTACCATTTTGGTGGGCAAATTCTTACTATTGTCAATTTGGGGGCAATTTTATGGAGGTAAGGAAAATGCATTATAGCAATTTCAAAGTTACAGCTTAACATGAATTTAATGCGTTTTTAAACATAACCCCCTTGAAAAAAATGAAATCACAGAATGTCATACAATGTCACTCAAAAAGTTTTTTTTAATATTTTATGTATTTTCACTATTAATAATTATGTAAAACAGTTAACAGCCCCAAAATATGACAAGTACAATCAGTTTAAATGACCTTGTTTTCTTCTTTTAGCCAAAAATCTCATTTTACATGTAAATTTACCCCACCCACTTTAGAGACTTTATACTTAACTTACAGATTTCCTGTTTGTTACATAAGCAATACACGTATGTGTTATTTGAGACAATAAAGCATATACTAAAAGTAATAACAAGAATCAAGTGTTTGTAATACATTTTTTAAGTAAGCGATGGATAAAAGAACCCATTGAATTCTAAAATGAGTGCAATATTAAGTGATATTTTGGCGTTTATAAGCACATTACTTTGATATATATCACACTTGAAGTATTTTTTTCGTATCTCAGTGACGAAATGTTCTAACAACAGATAAAAGTATGTTCAATTTATTAAATACTGTTCTGTTTTAGGGTCAATTAATGACTTTTCTTTGCTAAATTTGCATATCAAATTGCCCCACCCACTCAGGATTAGATCAAAAACTATTCAATGGACAAAGATGAAAATTGGTACAGTTTTAGTGTCAAATTGAAACTATTAACATGTTCTGAGTAAATGTTCAGGTAAAAAATGGAAATGAAAATGCATGACAATAAATTCTAAATTTCATTACTTAGTGGTATTAAGTTTTACTTGATTTCTAATGTGTTTTATACAGTGTAAATGTATAGGGTAAAATACCGATTTTCCTCAAAAATTATATCTTCATTTATTAGCAACGGTGGATATATGACTAGAGTTTAAGTGTAAAATGTCAGATTTCTTACAATTTCTTTATAAATAGTATTGTGGAAATTAAAAACCTTTGGAAATAAAAGGAATACTTTATTTGAAAAGTTACTTCCCTTGTTAATAAATTGACCATTTATTATGCAGAGTAAAACTGTAAACAATTGCAGAAATAACATGAATAAAAAAAAGACAGCAATCAAATAAGGTAAAGATGTTTCTTATTAAATTTCATAACTTATCTTTTGTTTTTAACCCAAAGTGACCTCATAGTTTGCATATATCTGTTGTAAAGGTAAGTAAAAGCAGACCAACCTCATGAACATTAGCTAATGTCAATGACCTTGCAATGTTAGTATTTTAGTGTGGCAGAAAAGAAATCTAAAATAGTATCTCTACCATATTAACAAAATTTAATCTCAGTCTAGTATAAACTGTGTGTACTGGTATGTATCTGGCAAAGAAATTAGTCAGTGGAATAATATAGGTAGGTCCTGCTCGATTTTTTTCATCCGAGGGAGACAACCACCTGAGGAAATTGTGAAAATGGTTATCTCTTGTGATTTCCTTTTAATGATTTTTTAACATATTATGCTTATGAAATATGATTAATCATTCATTGTGTTTCTTTTAAATTAAAAGTGGTCTTTATGATTTGATTTTATTGTTATTAGACTTTACAATAAAACGTACATAATAGAACATGTACTTCTCTGTGCAGACTACTCGAATGTTCCAACCAAGAAAAAGATGATATGAACTTTGATCATGAGGTAGATTTTGATGACGAATAAATTGAAGAGGAAGACAAAATATTTGAGTAAATGGGTTGGATAAAGTTATTTTGAAGGATGTTGATGTGTCAATTTGAGCATTATATGACGATATAAAATATAAAACCAAGTGTTTATACAAAAATTTATTTATACAGTTATACACAACATGTATTGATGTGTTAATGATCTGCCATACTGATCAATGAACTTGTATGGAACGCCATGACTGTCTTATGATGTTGCCGATTAATATATGCAGTGCATTTCCCTTTATGTGTGGTAGATCTTTCATGATATGTAGTTTATTTTTAATTATATGTTTTAAATAAATCTTTATATGTGGTAGAAAAGTATTTATATGCAGTAGATTAATCAGTATATGCGATAGATAAGTCATTGTATGTAGTAGATAAACCATTATATGCTGTCCAGTTATTACTATATTCAGTAGTTTATCTAATATATATGAGGTCCTTTGAACATTCTATGAAGTAGGTTTGTATTTATATGCAGTGCTTCTGTTGACTTTATATATGGTATATATTTTAATATACGTGGTGGATATGTCTTTATTTTCGGTGGTTTCAGTTGCATTATATTCGGTACAAACGGCTTTATACGTGGTGCATTTCTTATGATATGAAGTCCTTTTTCTGTTATATGCTGTGTTTTTTTCATTATGATGATGATGATGAGTTCAATAAATTTTCATATGTTACGATTTTATAGATTGCTTCACTGCGCATTTCCCGTTTCACTCAAACAAGCAACAGTCACAGGCCGATTATTGAAACGGTAAATTTTACGTAATAATACGTAAAGCGCATTTCAATCACGATGATGACCAAACGTCTGATCTACGTTCTATAAAAAGATCTAGAAAAACAAAAAAAATGTAATAACAAAACCCTCCGAACCCCACCACCTTCCCCACCCATTCCATTTTTTGTGCTCTTTTAGATTTTTTAGAATGTTCGTACCTGTGAAAATGTTGTAGGATAGAAGTAATAACTGGGAGAGTACACGTAAAAGCAAGTACGCACTTATAATTTATTTCACTCACCTGGGTGGGGATGGGGTTGTGGCAGCAACGGGAGTACCCGAGGGAAATAGAGGAATGTTTAATTTCTACCCTAGGAGCAACATTTTACAGGGTAGTCCCCAATGTTGGTACTGTACCGGTTCTGTCTTAAGTCAGTACCCCGGTGTAAATATCGTTGGTCTAATTGGGCTCTGCACGCAATATCCGTTCCTAACCATTACGGGTAAAAAGTAACAGGAAAGGAAGTGCAAACCAGCAACAACAATTTTCAAATTATAATCAACAAATTTATTTGAATTGTACAATGAACAATATTCACTTGCAGAATACACATAAATTATATCAAATATTTCTAAAATCCGCTATTAGAATAAAGTCCAAAAGTTATTGGCACATGCCCCTTAAATCCAATTTTATGTTAATTCATATCAACATCATCATTATAAACACTCGTTCATAGGAAACATCACCCATTAAGGGTGGGGCGGGGTGAGGTGATGGATGTGTCCGGTTTTCGAGTTTTTTTTTGGTGAGTGGGATATTTTCGAAATTTTCCAGGGGACTGGGGTGTTGTAAAAAAATATTTTCTATAGGAGGTGATTTGTAGGTAAACGAGGTAATGAGGTCGGCTGGTAGGGCGTTTTGAGGTGTGTTGGGTGGCGGTAAAGGAAAAAGGTCCAGGGAGGTATTTCCGAAATTTCAGAGATTTGTTTTATAATAAAATATCCATGGGGGTATTTGTAGATTTTCTAGTGGTTCGAAGTTTGAATAAACGCTCTTTTCAGGGTAGGTTTGTTTGAGGATATGTTTGAAGAAAAAAGTTTAAAGGGTATTTTGTTGACATTCTATGTGCGGGGTTTAAATCCAGAGGGTGGCGGTGGGGTGGTGGTAGTGCGAATAGTTTGGCTGGAACAGCTCAATCCTTTCAAATAGGAGTTAATTTCTGTCAAATCCTCGGTGTGTTAGTCCCACCGCCGCCGCCCCATCCCAACCTCGCAATCCCTCATTTTAAAAGTAAGAAATCAAATAGGGTAATACAGTTATATTCTATTTTCTTTTTATAATCAATTAAAAATAAATCAAACTTTGTATTTGTTATGTCAGTTGCAAAATCATAGCTTCAATCTCAAATAAATACGCATACACATCTCCATACACATTCTATTAATACATGTAATAGACGCAGATAAATTGTATGACGTGTCTCACCCGATAATGTTTGACCAGTGAATGCCTTCTAGTTTGATCACGTTTTGTGAGTGCTGACAGTCGTCAATTTAAGGCTGTGTAGCAATATAAATCTTAGAAAACGATACATACATAGATATATTTCGGCAAAAATAAAGATGTACATACATGGTTAAACAAGAAATCCGCGGATTCACATGTCTCGCCTAACGAAGGTTTGTAAACATTTTAATAACTAAAAACAATGGAGCTTACAGTTTGCTGAGGCACTATGAGAAAATGATGTAAATGTAACAATTAAAGTTACCGGGTATCTGCCATTTGCTTGGATGGTGAAGGTCACAGCCACATTTGCTTTTTGACACGTTGTGATGTATTACCCAAGAAACAACCATAAGCGAAGTTTGAAAGGTTTAATGCATAAAGTTTGAGAGAAAGTGACCTTAACGCAAATGTTGAAGGTAAACATTATTAAGTTACCTGTCAATTGCTTGGAGGGTCGAGGTCACATGCACATTTCTTTGTCAAGTTGCAATGTACCACTTGAAAGGTCTGTGCATACAGTTTGTGAAAAAGTGAGCTAAACGCAAACGTTGAAGGTAAAAATTATAAGGTTATCTGCCATTTGCTTGGAGGGTCAAGGTCGCATCTACATTTGCTTTGTCACGTTGCGATGTATCACCCAAGATACAACTTAAAACAAAGTTTGAAAGGTGTAGTGCATACAGTTTGCAAGAAAGTGACCTAAACGCAAAATAATGTTGAAGGTAAAAATCATAAGGTTTTTCTGCCCCTTTATTGGAGGGTTAAGGTCACATCCACATTTGCTTTGTCACTTTGCAATGTACCACTCAATATACAGCTGTAAGCTACGTTTGAAAGGTCTAGTGCATACAGTTCGTGAAAAAGTGACCTCAACGCAAACGTTGATGTTAAAACTTATAAAGTTATCTGCCCCTTGCTTGGAGGGTCAAGGTCACATCCACATTTGCTTTGTCATGTTGCAATATACCACCCAAGATACAACTGTAAGCAAAGTTTGAAAGGTCTAGTGCATACAGTTTGTGAAAAAGTGACCTAAACGCAAAAGTTGAACGTAAAAACATACAAAAAATGGTTATTCATTTTATATTTCACAGAAAAAAATATGCGGAAGTATTTTATGTTAATAGCTGTAAAGATAATCAAATGGCAAAACAGGTTTCAAAATTTACGGTCGAATTTAAAGAAGTACAAAACACCCCATTCTATTGTAAAAGTTGCATAAAAGAAATGTCATTGTAATAGTAATAACTGACAAGGTATTCAGAATAAAGTCAATTGGTTAAAATAATGAAATTGGAAATATTTTATAATGTATAGAAACATCTGTCATTTACATCAAAAGGAAATGTTTTTGTGAAGAGAACAACTTTAATTTACCCCACCCACTTTATATTGTAATTCTAGTATAATTTGATGTTTAATTGTGCTTAAAGATGTTAAAAAATAAAAATAAGAATCAATTGCATCTGTAATTTAATTTGTTTAACAGAAGAATATAAATCAAATGAATCAGTGATACACATTTACACTTACTTGAGCTTGCCCATTATAAATTGGGTGGGTGGGGTAATTCCACAGCTAGGTAAAATTACTTTTTTGAACAGCCAATATGTTTATATAGAATAAATACATATTATATTGTTAATCATGTTCTACCTAGAATAAATATATAAATCAAATAAACCACTTATGTACATTTATACACTGGAATGATCCTATATAAATATCATTGTGTAAATATGGAAATTGGTAGTGTCGTGCCATCATCAATATATACATGTTACCAAAAGCAAATATCCCAAAATGGTTTTATTAAAGTATTCCTTTTATTTTCACAGGTTCTTAATTTCCACAATACTATTTATAAAGAAATTGTAAGAAATCTGACATTTTACACTTAAACACTAGTCATATATCCACAGTTGCTTATAAATGAAGACATAATTTTTGAGGAAAGTTGGTATTTTACCCCTATACATGTACACTTATAAAACACATTTGAAATCAAGTAAAGCTGTAATACCACTAAATAATGAAATTTAGAATTTATTGTCATGCATTTTTAATTTCCATTTACCTGAACATTTACTCAGAACATGATAATAGTTTCCATTTGACACTAAAACTGATATCAATGTTTACCTTTGTCCGTTTGAATAATTTTTGATCTTAATCCTAAGTGGGTGGGGTAATTTGATATGCAAATTTAACAAAGAAAAGTCATTAATTGACCATAAAACAGAACAGTATTTAATAAACTGAACATACTTTTATCTGTTGTTAGAACATTTCATCACTGAGATGCGAAAAAATACTACAAGTGTGATATATGTCAAAGTAATATCTTATAAATGCCAAAATATCACTTAATATTGCACTTATTTTAGAATTCAATGGATTCTTTTATCCATCGCTTACTTAAAAAATGTATTACAAACACTTGAAGTCTTGTTATTTTCTTTTAGTATATATTTTATTCTCTCAAAATAACACATATATGTTTTGCTTATGTAACAAACAGAAAATCTGTAAGTTAAGTATAAAGTCTCTAAAAGTGGGTGGGGTAAATTTACAGGTAAAATTGAGATTTTTGGCTAAAAAGAAGAAAACAAGGTCATTTAAACTGATTGTACTTGTCATATCTCAAGGCTGTTAACTGTTTTACATAATTATTAATAGCGAAAATACAGAAATTATTAAATATAACTTTTTGAGTCACATTTTAGGACATTCTCTGATTTTCAGTTTTTTCAAGGGGGTTATGTTTAAAAATGCATTAAAAATCATGTAAAGCTGTAACTTTGAAATTGCTATAATGTATTTTCCTTACCTCCATAAAATTGCCCCCAAATTGACAATAGTAAGAATTTGCCCACCAAAATGGTACCGGATTGTCAATTTAGGGGTTCTGGCCCAAGGTCTAAAAGTACAGGCGTGCTATGAAAGAAGAACACATTCAAGGTGGACATATTCGTCGTTTGAGAGGAGATGCCTATTTATGTTTTTGCTATCCTGTTATTATAACTATTGTTTAAATACACACTAGCAAACACTCGATAACATCTAAATATCATAACTTACTTGCAGAAAAACATAATTGACCTGCCTGGGAATCAAACAACCTTCTCGTGTGAATACCCCTACCCCACATTTTTTTTAGCACGATCAAAGGCAATAACTCTGCATGGTATTGAGTGAGCCGCACCAAAATTGAGTCATTTTACACTTCATATTTATCTAGCCTTTTTTTGTTGTTGTATTAAGGGCAGCTAAAAGTAGACGACCAGCTTACCAAAGTAGGAGCGTACATCACCCGCCCACCGACTATAAAGGAAAGCCCTGCACCTATTGACCTATATGTTCGTGAAGGGGATGTAACTCCATACAGAAGCGAAATATACCTATTGTTTACAAATATTTCTTTTAAAATTATTATTATTATTATTTACTTCTTCATTTTTGATCGACCATTCAGTTCATATCACAATAAAGGGTGTCATGAAACCTTTAAGTATAAACAAAAATGAAATGCAAAACAGAATAAAAACTTTGAATTTGATCTGAAATGCCGTCAAAGGCACTTTCAAAGCGATTTCCAATAACCCCACGCATCAAAATAGCATAAATCCCAGGTATAAAAAGTTTTAATTCCGTCATTGTGGACATAATGGGTGTGTGTTACTGTTATAAAATAATATAAAACCCATACTAACTACTATTACAAATCTTGCCACTTGTGGCAAACCGTCAATTCTCCATATCGTAGAAAATGCATTTAGGTATACAGGTTTTACGACGGGCACCACCATCTTGGATTTCGTTCTAGATTTGACACTGGCTATCATTATAATAATTATTCTTTGTCATTCCGCATAATGTCGACGTGAAAGGAATCATCTATCAATTGTTATTAAATCATAGAATCATATAACACCGAATACTGAACTAAATCGCCCGAGTTAAAGAAACAAAAGGCACAAGAGGGCCTGTGGACGCTCTACTGACTAAAGATAAAGTTTGTGTA
This sequence comes from Cyrtodaria siliqua, assembly GCA_037043455.1. Lineage (NCBI taxonomy): Eukaryota > Metazoa > Mollusca > Bivalvia > Adapedonta > Hiatellidae > Cyrtodaria > Cyrtodaria siliqua. The sequence goes on along the minus strand of JAWPHD010017449.1, from coordinate 18,977 downwards.
TAGAGGTTCAGGAGAAATAGTCTGTACAAAGTTAGTGTATTAAAACCTTTAAAGGGCCATAACTCTGGCAAAATTCATTCAACTTGAACACGGCGATGATATACCTAATTAGGCTTGGTACTCGTCATCCCCGCCAAGATTTGTTTAAATCTGTCAAGGGGATCAGAAGAACTAGTCGAGACAAAGTGTGTGTATTAAAACCTTAAAAGGGCCATAACTCTGCCAAACTATCATTCCACCGAAACACGGCGATGCCATGCCCAACTAGGCTTGGTACTCGTCATCCCCGCCAAGATTCGTTGAAATCCGGGGTTCAGGAGAACTAGTCAGGACAAAGTTTGTGTATTGAAACATTTAAAGGGCCATAACTCCGCCAAAAATATTTTAACTGCAACACGATGATGATATGCACAACTTGGCGTGGTACCAATCATCCATAAAAAGGTTCTCTGAAATCCTATGTCCATCCTTCTTAGAATGGTACTACAAAAGAACTAAAAATAACCATTGTTAATAACAATTCTTTGAATAATTCATCATACTATATAATAATATGGTTTTACTTGAAATATATTTTTCCGCTGTACTTCGGCCATATTTAACCAGTCTGTGCTTTAAGCATTGTGTATGGTAATACTACGATTATTGTAACTTTATATTAAAGTTCTTAATGACGTAGAAAGGTGGGTGGGTGGGAAAAGCGACTTGACTGTTTGCCTATCGGATTCGAATGACAGAAATACTTTTCTGCTCAGTACACGTCAGCGTATACTCGCTTTGCACGTGCAAACGAGTATATAACGCATCCAGAAACCGGTGAAACCTGTATGAACAATTAAAGCTTATGGTTTAATTGCTAGTTTACCGCTTAAATTTCTCTGAAAGTAGAACATTTTAAGACGTTTAATTCTGGTAGATTGAATCACAGGGAATCCAGAGCGCTTGATCCAAAAAAAAATTCCTTTATATAATATATTGAATAGGGTTGAATCGAGCTGTATAGGCCTATGGGAAGAGTTTACCACAGCTGTGGACTACAGCCAACGTTTACTATTTTACCCGTTTTTCACTCCGTGTCGATAGAACACGCACTTAAAACTATTTATCCGTGTAGCGGAAATACTAATGATGCTATCTGACTATATGTCTCCTCATGATATCGCGTACACAAACCACAAACCGAACAAATAATGTAGCACAACAATAACCTATGTTGACAGTGTTGAAAATGCCGGAAGTGGAATTTCAAGGGCAAAATAAATGACGCTTTCTGATTGGCTGAACAATGATTGTCGTTTATTATCAGCCAATCAGAAAGCGTCATATATTTTGCCCTTTAAATTCCACTTCCGGCATTTTCAACACTGTCAACAAAGGTTATTGTTGTGCTACATTATTTGTTTGGTTTGTGGTTTGTGTACGCGATATCACGAGGAGACATATAGTCAGATAGCATCATTAGTATTTCCGCTACACGGATAAATAGTTTTAAGTGCGTGTTCTATCGACACGGAGTGAAAAACGGGTAAAATAGTAAACGTTGGCTGTAGTCCACAGCTGTGGTAAACTCTTCCCATAGGCCTATACAGCTCGATTCAACCCTATTCAATATATTATATAAAGGAATTTTTTTTTGGATCAAGCGCTCTGGATTCCCTGTGGATTGAATTGACGTTCCGCATACTTTGTTGCTATCATTTGAATAAACTATAGTCTGGCAGCGAGAAACATTACCCAGTTTTCGGATGTTCAGATTGTCTACATTATTCTACCAAAATAGCAATTCCTCAATACAGGGATCGTCACTGTTTAATTTAAATAAGTGATCCCATGAAGATTTACCTGTTTAGATTTACGTGTAATGACCTTGTCATAAATCTCGCGATATTGTCAATAACAGGCATCAATGAAATTACTTTGAAAGTACGTTTCGCTAATTGTCGTGCGCTAATATTCGGTAGAATATTAATTATCAAATCAAGAGTCAGTAGCAGGTCTTGAACTCTCTTCTCTAGTATGGAAAGGTTAAATTCAATACTTTCCAAGTAAAGACCAACCCGTGTCAGACCGTTTACAGGATCCCATAATGATTTTATTATAATTTATTACAAAACCTGCTTGCTCTAGACTATTATTTACAAAAACAGAATCTTTCATGCATGCTGCCTTATCGCTGATAGTCCCCCATCCATCGTCAAACTATAAACAATTAGATCTCCTGTTTAATCATCTCCCTTAAAGGGACACACAGCAAACTTGGAAGTTGTTGTGAAGCTTTTGTTGAGTACCTGGATTTATTTACTCAGTAATAATTTGACTTTAAATCTGCCTGCATATAATTAAATAAAATGTAGGATTTTCATTTACTTATTTACCTTTTCCCATTATTCTGCCATATGTTTATGTTTAAATATATTGCCATATAATCAACAGTTATTAATATGCAAAATCAGTACGTTCACCTACAGTAAGAACGCCAGCTCTATGGCGTAGGAATATTTATCGAACAAGGTCACGTGATAAAATCGATAACAAAATGACATTATCGGGAAAATTGTCACTGGTCAGATTTATACACCTCTTATTTATAAACTGTGATTATGACAAAACACAATCCCAGATCGTTGTTAAAGTAATAATATTCACAAACTACATTGGTCGAACATAATTGGTGTACACTTCGTGTAATTCCCATTAATAGTTAAAGGTATTTTTCAAAGGGATGAATTTAGGTTGTTTTAAGGTTTAAATTGCCAACAATGCGCTTTTAAATCAAAATCGATTTATTTCGTCATTATAGAAGCGAGAATAAAAACAAATGCATGTACGCTTAGATAAATCTTTCCTCTGTCCATATGTAAATTTTTAATGAAATCGGAGACAATACTTTTTTTCCCCCCAAATTAACTAACATGACCCACGGACACAAAGACGGCATAATGCATATACATTTACAGACACGACCGGGTACACAAGAAATGAAATAATTCATTATTTCAATACATATATATCCTTGCATTCCAGATTAAATTTCTGATCTATACATGCTTTTGGTTTATGCCTGAGTGCTCAAAATAGGTTTTAACAAACCAAATTCCAACGGTACGTCGGGAAAGGAAATGAGGATGGTGAAAATATGTGTTGCAGTGCTAATTTTCTGAATCCGAAAAAAAAAGCGAAAAAATGAAGTTTGAACTGCGAGAATGATTTTTTTTTTCATGAAAGTGTTCATTGACATGTCTACTATTAAAAAACAAAATTTAAAGTCAATCAGAAAAAAGTACTTTTTTCCCCCCCAAAATTAACAAAGTACACCGTATTCGCTAACATATGAACAATCGCCTTTCGAAGTTAATGTACACGCGGGATATAAAACCATGAAACTATGAAATCCTTTTTAAGAGATATATTGATTTCAACATTGTTCTGTATTTAATAAATTATTAGAGTAGAATGTTCACAATTTTTCTCAAGGACATCATTACGGTAGTATCCCTGCAACCCCGCCCCTCATCCCACCCCCACCATTAAATTGTATATAACTGCAAATGGGCAGTTTTAATCAAATTCGATTTATTTCATCATTTTAGAAGCGAGAGAAAAAAAACAAAATCATATAGATACATCTCTCCTCTGTATATATGTAGAATTTAAATAAACGGAGACAAGTACTAATTAAGTAACTGGACCGTCCGACCCAAAGACGGCAACATTCATATTCATTTAGAAAGACGAACGGCTACAGAAACAATTAAATAATTTCGTTATGTAAACACATATATTTGAAATGTATGTGTCCATGTATTTCACACTAAAATGTTTGATCTATACATGCTTTGGGTTTATGTCAGAGTGCCCAATTTATTTTAACAAACAATGTTGCAACGATATATCGGAAAATGAAATCATGATGGCGATAAAATACGTTGCAGAGTTAATTTTCGAAATCAGAAAAAGCGATAATCTAATATACGTTTAAAATATGGAAAGCCTCGGCGGCCTTCTGTTGCATTTTGTGCAGTACGCTTCCTAAGTTGTTATGTGCATTTAGTAAGTTGTTATGCGCATTTAGTATAACAACTTACGAAACGCACATAACAACTTAGAAAATGCACATAACAACTTAGAAAATGCACAAGACAACTTAGAATATGCACATAACAACTTAGAATATGCACATGACAACTTAAACAATGCACATAACAACTAAAACAATGCACATCACAACTTAAACAATCGAAATCAGAAAAAGCGATAATCTAATATACGTTTAAAATATGGAAAGCCTCGGCGGCCTTCTGTTGCATTTTGTGCAGTACGCTTCCTAAGTTGTCCTGTGCATTTTCTTAGTTGTTATGTGCATTTAGTAAGTTGTTATGTGCATTTAGTATAACAACTTACGAAACGCACATAACAACTTAGAAAATGCACATAACAACTTAGAAAATGCACAAGACAACTTAGAATATGCACATAACAACTTACGAAAAGCACATAACAACTTAGAAAATGCACATAACAACTTAGAATATGCACATGACAACTTAAACAATGCACAGAACAACTTAAACAATGCACATCACAACTTAAACAATGCACACCACACCTTACGAAATGCACATAACAACTTACAAAATGCACATAATGACTTACGAAATGCACAGGACAACTTACAAAATGCACATAACAACTAACGAAAGGACAACTTACAAAATGCACATAACAACTTACGAGAATCACAATTTAGAAAATGCACAAGAAGACTTGCAAAATGCACATAACAACTTAGAAAATGCACAGGACAACTTAGAAAATGCACATAACAACATTCAAAATGCACATAACAACTTACTAAATGCATATAACAACTTACGAAATGCACATAACAACTTAGAAAATGCACAGGACAACTTAAGAAATGCACATAACAACTTACGAAATTCACATCACAACTTAGAAAATGCACATTACACCTTAGAAAATGCACAAAAACGACTTACAAAGCGTACTGCACAAAATGCAAAAGGCCAACAGAAGGCAGCCGAGGCTTTCCATATTAAAAGGCAGAAAGAAGTATATTCTTTAAACCGTTCGTTTAAAACTGAGGGGGCGACTTGAGTTTTAAAGAAAGCAAGATTCGCGTGTGTCTCTTTAACCAAGTAATTAAATGACTGACGAGTAACAGACATGCTACAGTACTGTCAGTAACAAACATGATTTTGTGTAGACTCGAAGATTGCATAACATAAACATGTGGACATGACATTGTGTCAATGGAGCACTTGCCAGATTAGTGGTGTTGTGAAACATTGTACGCGTGAATCAAAAAAGTGCGGGTCTGTTATATTTATAGGGCATATACAGTTTTATATATATATTTATATATATTATTCTTTTATATTTCTTTGTATGGTCCCAGAACGCAGTCATACTCATTACTATATTGAAAGTAAATACTGAGTATACATTTGCGGTGCGTTACGATCTGTAGTATTTGAAAACAGACATATTAAACATTTCCCTGAAAATATATAACGATGATAAATACTATATTCATAGAATTATTTTTTCCTGAAAAAAAAAATACATGTTTGTTTGCAGCAGTTGAAATCTACTATATTCTGCGAATATTGCTACTTTGAAAATGTGAATACGTCTGTTTTCATCAAATAGCATGTTTTGTTTGTTCAAATATTTTATTTTTTTAATTTATGATTTAAAAAAAAAAATGGATGATCGGAATATGTATTGCATACTGTTGAATCCTGTAATTTACAACAAGTGGTTTGGTTCACAGGCGACAGTATCGGTGAACAAAACCACTTGTTTTACTGGATTCAACATTGTGCAAGAAAATATTCATATCTTATACCATTAATATTTTAACATGTGTGTTGTAACATATGCTTATCCTTGGATAGTGGATGTCAGCAGGGAACTTGACCTTTGACCTAAAATCAAAAGGCATCATTCTATCACCAATTGCACTCAAACCATTAATTTTGATGCGATTTGCTTCTGGGGAAATGGACAGTGCAGACAAGGTTGTTCATAATCATTATTGGGTCACGGCGCCCTTGACCTTCAATATTTATTATGCACATACTGATGCTTCGTACAAACTTTCGTCAAAATCCAACAAGTAGCGCAAAGATTTGTGACGGACGAACGGAATGGCCAAATATAATCTGTCTCACCTACCACTTTGTGGTGGAAGACAGACTTATAAAGACGTGCGTATAAGCGTTTATTTATCCTCGCTGTTTGCACTAAGCGTTTTAGCGAGCAGACCTAGGTTTTAAGTCTCATCCGAAGGACTAGTAAGGTAGGAAATACTTCTGAAATATTTCGATAATTAACCCAAATTCGATCCTGGCTGGGATTGAACGAGCGATCCCTGGGTTACTAAGCCGCAATGCTAACCATTACACCACGGCGCTACCTTGACTTATAAAGACAATATGTTAGTTCATATGTAAACTTCATTAAGCAAATAATTGAACGAAGATAAACTTCAGCATTGACTCTGGCCAGTGGTGTACATGGAGTCTTCTTCCACATGACGTGCAGCCTGAAAGAAAACAAAAAGTAAATATAAGTCGAGCAGAGAATTCAATTTGAATCAGGTGTTGCGAGGGGGAGCTAGGGCATGTTTAGGGGAAAGGGACAGTTTTAAATTTAATTATTGTTAAATGCCTCATCAACACGTTGTTTAGGTTATTATGAGCCGCCCCAAAGAGAGGAGGAAAGATACATAGGCATCCAGGAACCCTGCCCTACGCTTACTACCGATTAGATACCTATGGTTCTTTAACCTGCTTGGAGGACAGACTCCGATACACAGGACAACCCGGTTTACACTCCCGAGGCTAGCAGGACACATCGAAGTAACCCAGTGGCGCCAGTAAGACTTGAATCCGTGTTCACTGGATTCAAAGCCGATATGCTATAAACGTCCCATGACCAAAACTGAGTAAATGGCACATCAAATAAAGGGTCAATACGTATTATATTGTGTATCATACGAGTATATGATTGATCTGACATGATTACAGAACAAATTTAATGTATTTTTCACCCAACAGTACAGCAAGAATATATTATAAGGAAAGTTAAATCTGACAGAGGGTGCAATGCTCTAAAAGCCAATCTTTACTAGAAGGGGAATAAAAAAAACTCTTGCCAAAAGATCTAAAATAGTTAAATTTTACACGTTTTGTTCATAGGATTGTTTACTTTAATGGCCTAGTAAGGTCATTTTTCATGGGGAGAAAACATTAATATACAATTATTTATTTTCTCTCTCAAAACCTGGTGATGCCGCTAGTTTTAAAAATAAAACACGATTAAATAGGGCAGTGGAAAAGACACTTTTGTAGATGTCTGTTCTGATGTGAAAATGTGTAAAACAGACACAATATTGGAAATTTGCTCTGTGTCCCTTTAATAAATTGGGGACCCATCACATATAACATAATCATATTGTAATTTGTTGATGTTAAAGGGACACACGGCTATCTTGAAGTATTTATCAAGCATTAACATTAGCATCTCCATTTGTTAACCTGGTAACATTTTAAATTTAAACGTGCTTGCATTAAAAATTAAATAAAAGTGTCTTCGTTATTCTATCAAATACTTAACTATATTATATGTGCACTATTATCAACATTAAGTAATGTGTAAAACAATTTCTTCTGAACTATTCTAATAAATAATATTAATAATTGCACAAATGCAAATTATGCAAAAAAATTGACCGAACTCCAGAAGTTTTAAACAAAGACTGCCTGGTGTCCCTTTAACACAACTTGTTTTCGCATGTATCCAGTACATGTAGTTTACACGAGCTCATATGACAATCACGCTGCATTAAAACTGAAAACAATTTTTACTCTAACTTTGAACAGCAGCGTGCAAGCAAAACACGTTTGGTAATGCAAAGCTCCATTTAAAGAACTACACAAGTGCAAACAAGTTTTGAAAAGGCTCCCACCTCCATATGATCCAATGGCATTCATGAAGTCGTCGGTATCAATTCACTTAGAGCTGCTCAAGGGCACGATTCACATTTGAGGCCTCTCTGAAAAACAACATCAATCCAATGGCAATGGTCAAACAGACATAGTTTATCCTTTGTTATACATAATGAAACATATTTAAAAAGAAAAGAAAAAAAGAAGAACTAAACTGAACAAAGCATGAATACTACTTCTGCTCAATTACACGGTTAATTTAATAAAAACATCTCTCATCATTAATTATACATGTAAAATATAATATAGCCTCAATTGGAGATCCATTAAAAAGACTGTTCCACTTTCACAGCATATTTCCAGCCCATGCAATAGTAATTTCTTTTGAGACACACTAGATGCAAGTGTAATAGCTCCACCTCCTTAAAAGCTTTTAAGTGAAGTATACTTTCTCGAAATTTGGCCCTTTATTTTTCGCAACAGAAAGTATCTAGTAAAAGTAAATAAATGTAAATTCAAAATCACTTCATTTCTCACAACTCTGTTGTACATAAATATGAATCTGACCGAGATTTCAATCATATGCCAATGTCAGTTTACATTGTTTCAATGGTAGTTGTATCGGGTTATGTATTCACGAATGCGCGAGAAAATGGGATAACGTAACGATATAGAGACAACGCTAACAATTTACATTCATGCATCTGAGGGGTGGGGGTGGAGGGAGTTTCTAGTTTCCTTACCCCTCCTTGTTTTCGGTATGCAAGCTCCATCAACACCTCTCCCCTAAACACACACTTGGTTGGGTGGGGTGGGGCGGGGGTTGCGGGGGACATTGATAGCATTTCAACTAGTAATTGTTTTATTCCACGACACGTTCTACAGTTTTACCAGTTACTGGAAAGATCGGAGTACAAGAAAAACACTTAGAGTGATTATGAACTTTCTATTATACAGCATATACCACTTTTAAGCACTATATTTGGCCAATGTCTAAATATGTACGATCTAAAAGTGGTGTGTACTGTTTATTAACAAACACATTTTAATGACAAAACAAATACCTTGATAATGGACCTCTAGCAGCAGACAGTAATCCCAAATCCAATTGAATATATGTCGCGTATCAAGTTATGTCACGGTGACCTGTCATCAACACTGCACCGTGTTGACACATATAATGGGACGTTATTTCGTCCGGTAAGGTATTCGTTTCTACATAATATACGGTATGAAACACTGTACGCGTATTGTTAGACTCAATAGGTACCCGTCCGTAGTTCTCGCCGACGTAGCGCGCCCAATTTCGGGTGTGAAAAAATGGCGTTTGTTTTAATTGAAAATTCGTAAAATAGTCCGTAAAATACAAAGAAATAGTCCATGTTCGCGAGTTAAAATGCGAACAGAACTGATATGGTATAGGTCCGAGGCGTTCCTACTCATAATTAAAATTGATGATTGTAAAAGTCCAAGTTATGTATAAAACTATCGGGACTTGAACCACGCACCTGTTTTTTACTAAATCGACCATGGCTTTTCCAACAAATTTAACGTTTTCTAATGCGGATTTATTATTTTTAGAAAAAAACACAACTGCCGGCTCGAAAAAGGGGATTTTATAGCTATTTCTTAATGCGTCTATAATGCCCGGAGTAGCTCCTATACTTTCACAAACCTGTATGTTTTGCTCTAAACTACTGTATTTATAACATTTCCGTTATTTTGATATACAATTATTTCCTGAATTTCAAAAAAATCTGAATGATCGTTTAATAATGTCGTATCAGTACTGTTTTCTTCGATCAAAGTATTAAAATGTACTTATCATTTATCGTTGTATCTGTTCCTTTGCACTAGTGTCCCACTCTTTTTAGATTACGGCAGCCCTGAAGCAGTGGCGGACCTCGGACAAACCCTCCTGAAGTGTCCTCTGTTACCAGACCGGAAGCATGTATCGTGTTCGGTTGCTGTTCTTGGCCCACGAAAAGAACTGGTCTGTTTGTTGTTCACTTGTTGTATGAACGGCCCGTCGGCCCACTGGGAGTGTTGCAGTGAAACAATCCGGGACCGTGAAAACGCGCTCTGGATTCTTCTCATGTCTCTGTTTGCCTTCCCATTTCCTCCGCTGACTCCATATGTTAAAGACAGCCCGAACTCGAACTAGTTTTAAGAACTTCTGGATGTAGCGACTTTACTGTTTGCCTGTCGGATTCGAATGAATTCGAATGACAGAAACACTTTTTTTCTGCTCAGTACACGTCAGCGTATACTCGCTTAGCACGTGCAAACGAGTATATAACGCTCTCTATGAACCGGTTAAAACCTGTATGAACAGGTTCAATGTTACTCGCCAAACTTTAAATTAGTAAAGAGACACTCTCATACATTATTGTAGAACAATGCCATTGTATAAATCTGTAACGGTGTCCTGACCATTGCAATTCTAATATCACGGTTTCTCCCTTACAGTGTCACGGATTTTCTACGACAATTACAGGGTTGGTTAATGGAGTGAATCGTAGCTACCAGTAGGTTTGAGAGTGTGATGGAGGTTTCTTAGGAGGAAGGATCTCTAATATGCATCAAGGAAGCAGATGTTAGTGCATCTATGGAATATGAAAGTGATAAGTAATTCTTAAAGGGACACACGGCAATCGAGTTTAGACAAGCTTAGGGGTTTTTTTACATGAAAAATGCATTTATTTAATCATTAATATTAATTATACCAATAGTATAAGGCAAATTGTTGTTGCATATTACTACTTGTTGATTTTATTTCATCAGTAATATATTCAAAACCCACGGTAATAAAAATAGGTATACTTTTTTCACAGAACACAGTTAACCCAAAAACACGCAAAAGGACAAACATGAATGGCAATGTTAACAACTAATAAAGGCATATGACGTCACAAACACAAATAGTGTTGACAATAGGGCTACCGCCTTGGAACGGTCAGTGGCAAAAAAGGCCGTTGTGGGGTTAAACCAGGTTCTAGGCTGCACCAAACCTCACACTTACCCTACTGTTATCCCAATAAAACGGGACAGTGTAAATAAAGAAATACCCAGCATGTACTATTCTCCATATTAGCGTATATAAGGATGTATTTATATAAGGATGTATTTCGCGTCAAAAAATCTCTAAAAATTCAAATGCTTATCATTTTCATTCAAAATGCACGTTTGTAAACATACATCATTAAGAACCATTGACTATTCGCGGAAACCGATACCACTGTCGATGAGCAACCGTGACTGGTTTTCGTCGAGAATCCATTTGCGCTGATACCGGCTGCATTGCGGGAAAACAGCATATATGTAATCGAAAACACTCTCTCAACCTTATTGCTAGATAGGGTTCAACTATAATGGAATGTCGCCATTTTGAAAAAGACGATAATGGCAATAGGCGCATTTATTCGTAGAACCTACGGCTAAAAATGAAAATTCGTTTATTTAATTATATACAAGCAGCTTTAAAGTCAAAATGATACTGGATTAATAAATCGGGACTTATGTGTTACATGTTACGCTTGATAATAACTTCAATATTGCAATGTGTTCCTTTAACGGTGCCACAGATGACACTATTTTATATTGCAATACTTTTTGGCAGAAACTTTGTAAGACATCGAGATTAAAAAATCGTATGATTTATGGTCAATATGTAAAGAATTGTAGATTCACATGAGTGGTAATTGTATTGTGTAGCATGGTCGGTGTCATTTCCTTTGATGAATGCGGAGCATTAAATCGTTTAATTTAGGTTAACTAAAGGGGCGTGGCTTTACCGTACTGCAACTACCGGATATTGGAATTTAGAGTACCGTCACTGTGACGTCACAGTGTTACTAAGTACACCATGCTACAAAAAAAATAGATTCTGTCTCAGCTCGTTGGTTATTTAAACCCCTCGATGGGCTACGCCCATCTCGGAGTTTAAATAAGCCAACACGCTGAGATCAGACTCTATCTATTACATATTATTCCTGTGCGTTAATTCCCAATTAAAACAATTGACCCCAGTTATCGAAATTCATGGAATTAATGAAAGTCCGCTTCACATTCCGGATGTTTATTACTGTTGTCTGATTGGTCAATAGTTTATACAATTAGCCATTCAGCGAACGGCCGTAATAAACATTTCAATGCATGACGGAGATTATTACGGATGTCTGGAGGTATACAGTACTAGATCAATCCAGGAAAGGTGGGTGATTCACCTCCATCGTCAGCATTCATCTGACCATCATATGCCTCTCAGTACTTTCAGTAATAATTGAAACGGTAAACAAAATCTAAACTTCACGATTTAAATACAATCAAAAAGTATTTCAGTTTGATACCAGGCACTACAATAAACTTTACCACTTTTGAAAAAATAATTCAATTCAATATGTACGATGCATACATTGTGATATGGTTTAACATTGCGATATATAGCGGTGTGGTTTAGTGGTAGAGCATCTGCCTCGCATGTTGGAGGTCGTGGGTTTAATTCCCGGTCGGGTCATACACAGACTTCATAACAAATGGTACTAGTAGCTGCCTTGCTTGACTTTCATGAGACACAGAGTAGTTATAGGACTGGTATGACCGTTGTCGGTATAATGTGGCTGGGTGGGTTATCAAGTCATGTATCTGCGACGTGGCATTCCAGCACTTTAAAGTTGAGCAGTGATCTCACTGCATCAAGTAGACACCGCTGTGATACGTGATACGTAATATGATTGAAATTGCATGGACGTAGCTAGGCGAATATTTGAACTACGCACGGAGACTACAGAGATGCCAATGCCGTGAAAATGATAGTGTGTTTGGTGAGCATGCCACTAATAATGCACTCCACCTCCCAACCTCCCCCTATTTGTTTTAAGTACAGAATGCAAATACTGGCAATTGCCGCGATTCGGAAATTGTTCTTTTTGTGCGCTAGGTACATCGGTGCGTCGTTTTTGTTAGATAAAACGTGCAAAACTCAACCCCACCCCATCCTCACCCAGTAAGTTTGAATGCATTTTGTGTTTACGTTTTATAATTTGTGAATATGTTTCTCCATGATACGCACGTGCGTACGTGCGTATGCCTGACTACGCCCCTGACCACATACATATTAACACACGACGATCTTGATGTTGCGTCCGGTTAGGTTTTTTTTCTACATAACCATGATAACGCATATTTGACAATCATTATTAATGACAAGTTCAATAATTCAAAACAAATTGTTGTTGCATGTATTACTATAACCAAATGCCAAATAGCGTCATTAGGTCTGTTCTATATCATTACAAATCAGTCAATAAAAGTGGTGAACTTCGATCACAAAACAAAACCGTTAATGCATCGTACGAGTCGATATTAAAGTCCCTATCCCGCCAACAAAAGCCACATTTTATAACAAATGCAACCGTCTCTAAACGTATTTTGAGTATCCAAACTTTACAGACACAATATAACCGGTTTTAACCAGACAGACCAAACAGTTGTAACCCCACAATTGTAGCGTCGAATTAAGAGTTATCAATTCACAATTCATTTAACGCATATTCAGTCACGGGTATGTTATGAACCCGTGAATAAACCTATACTTTCAATCGGCCCATATACATTAGTGTATGACCTGAACATCTGGATAGAGTTGATTTAATGATTTATACAACAACAACTACCCGAGACTCGAGTTTTCCAGACCGAAACTATTTCATAGACAATATTTAAATCGGACAGATTGTGGAATCTATAGTTAAGCACACGTGGACATTTATGGGGCGCCGTGTTACTTTTTAATACCATTTGGTGATATCACCTATTCGAATCGGTGATATCACAGGTTCGAATAGGTGATATCACGCATTCAAATAGGTGATTTCACCGATTCATTCTGAATGCGTGATATCACCTATTCGAATCAGTGATATCACTCATTCGAATCAGTGATATCACTTATTTAATACGATTGAGTGATATCACCCTTTCGAATAGGTGATATCACCGATTTGAATAGATGACATCACCCATTCAATAAGTGATATCACCCATTCATTAGGAATGAGTGATATCACCTATTCGAATCAGTGACATCACCGATTACCAATTCAGAAATAAACTCTATATAAATGACTGATCCCATCCAGGAACCGTGTATTTGTAACAAATTAGACAATCGCCATCGCTCAGTATATGTAATAAAAGGGATGTATAACGTTCTCCCTGATAATTCTTTTGGGGGAAGTCTGTATTTTTCTTGTTGTAAAACTAAATAGGTTGTTCTATATTGATGTGGTCTTATAATCTGTTATAACTATTATACAACCATGCATGCTTACGTCTCTAATAAAGGGGACTTATACTGTAGCTCTGATAGTGAATACACGTACTTATTAAGCTTGTCTAATGCCTTATGATTTGGCCAACACATATAACATGGTGTCAGAAGTGGGATTGCCATGAATGTAGTGTCAATTCCAGATAAATCTTCTTCTTTTTTTTTCTTTTTTTCACTGAAAAACACTTTATTATTTCCCAGTGAAGACCAGTCCAGACATAATTATGATCTAGGTCAATCGCCAGCATACATGATGTTCGGTCATAAGTTGAAATCAACCATCCCGACGACAGCACCCGTGCTCATGCCAAAACAATGCAGCAATCTCCTGCAAAACATGAAAAATAGGCAAGAAAAGCAGAAACGAAACTATGACAAACACAGTGGAAACGAACTATCAGTTCTAAATACGGGTGACAAAGTGATATTAAGACTGGCTGAAAGGTGAAATTGTACGAAAACATAATTCACCGAGATCATACGTCGTAAAGGCAAACAACGGTGCCATATACCGACGCAATCGTAAACATCTGAGACCAAAACGAGCACAATCACCATTATCTCACCAGGGAATGGATGTACCTACGCATGATCAAATACTACCTCAACAACGTCGGATTAACAGCGAGAAACGTCCTTCACCCTTCACCCTCAACAAAACAGAATCATCAGCATCCAACAGGATCTACATATAAAACGCGATCCGGCAGAAATATAAAAAAACTGATAAATACAATTAAATGTGTAAAAGTGTAAAAGTGAAATAAGTTCATAAAAAGAATAAAATAAAAAATATCAGTACTGGATTACACAAGCCGTGATAAGTTCAACACTGGATTATAAAAGCCGCGATCGTTCAAAATGGACTTAATTGTATTTTTTTTCATTGCATGCTTTCTTATATATTATAACCGAGTGAACACATTTTCTATTCTTTTACTGGTTTTATATTTTCGCCATAGTCTCAGCGATAATGTAAGGTAGCTACAAACTATGGATATGGACTGTATATCGTTCAGGATGGACTGACCTAAGGTCACATACCAATTTCCAAAACATTCCAAACAACAATGGTGTTTTCATAATTATCTGGATTTGACACTAAATTCATGGCAATCTCCTTCTGAACCTGAGCACTGTCTTGATACAGTTTGTCCTGCTGATTATACTGTCAAAATTAATAACGAGTGTAACCGACTCCTAGATAAAGTGCTTGATTCTAGCAACAGTTAGATTTTGATAGTGTGTAACAGTCTGCCAGCTGAAGTGCGTTGATAATAGCAACAGAGTTTGATATTGTTAAAAATCCTTAAAAATCATATATGATTTAAAATTTATTTTTTTCAGAAAAGGGAGGATGTTCTATATTGATGTGGTCTTATTATCTGTTATAACTATTATACAAACATGCCTGCTTACGTTTCTAATAAAGGGGACTTATACTGTAGCTCTGATAGTGAATACACGTACTTATTAAGCTTGTCTAATGCCTTATGATTTGGCCCACACATATAACATAGGTGATACCACTGATTCGAATGGGTGATATCACTGATTCAAAACGAAAGGGTGATATCACCTATATAGTGTTTATGCAACTGTAAGGCGTGCACATATTCAATGTTTATGAGGTGCCATATTGTTTTTTAATACAATCCAGTGATATCACCTATTTGAATGAGTGATATCACTAATTCGAATAGGTGATATCACCCATTCGTTTTTAAAGAGTGATATCACCTATTCGAATTAGTGATATCACTCATTCAAATAGGTGATATCATCCATTCAATAGATAATATTGCCCTTTCGTTTTGAATCAGTGATATCACCTATTCGAATCAGTGATATCGCTGATTCGAATAGGTGATATCACTCATTTAAGTTTGAATCAGTGATATCACCTATTAGAATGTTAGATATCACTCATTCAAATAGGTGATATCATCCATTCAATAGATAATATTGCCCTTTCGTTTTTATGAGGCGCTGTATTGCTTTTTAATACAATTCAGTGATATCACCTATTTGAATGAGTGATATCACTGATTCGAATAGATGATATCACTGATTCAAATTTAAATGAGTGATATCACCTATTCGAATGAGTGATATCACTTATTCGAATCAGTGATATCACTGATTCGAATAGGTGATATCACCGATTCAAAACGAAAGGGTGATATCACCTATTGAATGGGTGATATCACCTATTTCAATGAGTGATATCACTAATTCGAATAGGTGATATCACTATTTCAAACGAATGATGATATCACCTATTCCAATCAGTGATATCACTCATTCAAATAGGTGATATCACTCATTCAATAGGTGATATCACCCTTTTGTTTTCAATCAGTGATATTGGAATCAGTGATATCACCTATTCGTTTTTACAACAAGAAAAATGCAGACTTCCCCCCAAGAGTATTATCACGGAGAACGCTATACGTCACTAGTATTATATAGTTTTTCTAAC
This sequence comes from Cyrtodaria siliqua, assembly GCA_037043455.1. Classification (NCBI taxonomy): domain Eukaryota; kingdom Metazoa; phylum Mollusca; class Bivalvia; order Adapedonta; family Hiatellidae; genus Cyrtodaria; species Cyrtodaria siliqua. Next base: position 2,188 of record JAWPHD010017449.1, on the reverse strand, counting down.
GGTTAGTTGTAATAATTAAATAATAACTGTCTACTGTGTTTCTCAGTGTAATTGGTGAAGGGTGTGTTTATTTACAACTTGAATTACTGTATCAAATAATAGACAAGGCATAGAAAATGTAATTATATTTTGCGGGGTTGGGGTGGTGGTGGGATATTAGGGTGGTGGGTAGGGGGCAGTAGTACCACATCTTCTGGATCGATCCCTGTAGGGGTAGGTTTGGTAGGGTGTATACCCCTTCTGCTGTGTGAGGGGGGGGGGGGAATGTCCGCATCACTTGCTGCTGATGCGACCATAACAAGAAAGCCGGCCATTATATGCCGATGACGAAACAACCTGCCAAATGTTGCAACAGATGTTGTCTATTTAGTTACGTGGACCCTGGATGGGATCAATCATTTATATAGAGTTTATTTCTGAATTGGTAATCGGTGATATCACTGATTCGAATAGGTGATATCACTCATTCAAAATGAATGGGTGATATCACCTATTGAATGGGTGATAATTATCACCTATTCGAATCAGCGATATCACCTATTCGAATTGGTGATATCACCCATTCGTTTTGAACAAGTGATATCACTGATTCGAATCAAATCAGTGATATCACTGATTCGAATAAATGATATCACCCATTCAATAGGTGATATCACGCATTCAGATTGAATCACCTATTCGAATCAGTGATATCACCGATTCGAATAAGTGATATCACCAAATGGTATTAAAGAGTAATACGGCGCCCTATACGTTTTGACTGATTCGAATAGGTGATATCACTCATTTAAGTTTGAATCACTGATATCACCTATTCGAATGAGTGATATCACTCATTCAAATAGGTGATATCATCCATTCAATAGATAATATTGCTCTTTCGTTTTGTATCAGTGATATCACTTATTCGAATCAGTGATATCACTGATTCGAATAGGTGATATCACTGATTCGAATAGGTGATATCACTCATTTAAGTTTGAATCAGTGATATCACCTATTCGAATGAGTGATATCACTCATTGAAATAGGTGATATCACTGGATTGTATTAAAAAGTAATACGACACCTCATAAACATTGAATATGTGCACGCCTTACAGTTGCATAAACACGCGCACGTTTTCCAGAACGCCTCGAAGACGATATTTTTAAATTCAAAACGCGTAAACAGACAAAATGCAGTATTCAAGAAATTAAAACTATCAACTTGCTTTAATTATTATTTCCAGTATCGTTTTGACTTAAAACCTGCAAATAAATTAATAAACGGTATCACAATTTGGTGTTTTCATTTTTTCTTAGTTGTTCAAACCAGGTTTAAAATATATTTTTGGTGCAATATAAGAATCATTTTTATAGGGTAACTTGTTAATGAAGACCCCCTTGTTGAACCAACTACAGATCCGGTTTAGATGTTTGTTTACTGATAAATGTTCCTGCAGCATTACACTAATTCGAAACAGACCTTGACACTTTTCTTGGAAAGAACCAGCTTTATGTCATGCCTGCATTGTTCACAGAGGCCGAAACAGCGTTCAGATAGGTGGACTAAACAGCCAATCAGCGTTCAGACTTGGATTCTTAAAATAACAATTCCGGGAATTCCAGACGAACTTTAACTTTAACATAAAGCACTCGTTTAGAATCATATGTACTGCATCTCTCAAAGATGAAGGACGTACTTGTGTTGTTGCTGTTTGGGTTTTTGGCACGAGCAGATGCGGGGTAAGTAAGACTTATATTAAAATTAAAACGTGTTTAAAATAGGAATACTAGTCTGAATACATGCAATACAGAGTACTGAATGTATTTCTAACCTCGGTAACGTATGCGTATCGCATTTTTAATATAGTTACAGGCCGGTAGCCAGCCCTGAGAATTAACCTCCGTAACCTCCGTCCAAGATGAATCACGCTAATATTCGCGAATTCGCGACTTTTCGCCATGTTAATACAAGGCGAAAAGTCGAAGGCGAAAAGTGCCAACACGAAAAGTCGAAGGCGAAAGTCGCAAACACGCCGTTTTGGATGAAATTTCGACTCGCAAAGTCGCCAATCTGCTAGTGTAAAATTTCGACTTTCGAAAATGCTACATGCAATATATAAAACATATATATTGTAAACACAGTCACGGTCAAATGAAAATATATTATTTTGTATAGTCTCTTGTAACTCTAACAAGAATGA
>JAWPHD010017448.1:0-44575 GCA_037043455.1 Cyrtodaria siliqua | reverse complement strand
GACATATTTACCAAAATTGTTTCTATTTCTTCAAAATTGGGTAAAAAAAGATATGTTTTGGCATTAGAAATATGACCGAAAAACGGCTATTAAAACAGCCCCCTAAAACACTGAGTCTTGTTTAGATTAGGAATGGGACCAACATATACGACTGAAAAGGAAGACTGTCCAACCCACATTATGTAGACACTTCAGTCTTGTTTTAATTTGGGGATAAGTTCAGAGGTGTAATTGATTTATTACTAAATAACTTTAACAAGTTATGATTTACCCCCAAAAAACACATGCCTATGGCCAAATGTGAACTATGGTAAACTTTTCAGAAATAACTTATTTATTTTGTACCGATTTCAGTTATTTACTAAATAACTTTAACAAGTTATGTTTTACCCTAAAACAATGCCTATGGCCACAAGTGAAATATGGTGATGAACTTTTCAGAAATAACGTCTTTAAACTATTTTGCTACTTTCTCCATATTATTATGTAACTCATTTAAGTTATTAGTAGGTAACTAATATCAGTTACACCCCTGACAATTAAAAGCTTGAATAAACTATTGCTAAACCTTGCGGAGAAGAATTTATGGCAAATTAGTTAACAACAAAGATGAAAGAACCATAAAAAATATCAGATGTTGCAGGAATATTATTGTTTTGATAGAAAACAGGTTTACAAACAGATGAATATCTGAAACTTATTTCAGTTATTTTGAGAAAAAAAAGCTCCAAAACTCTAATAACCTAAACAAGTTATTTTTTCTAACTTTTGCCTGATGGATAAGACTGAGACACATCGCAATCTGTTTATACATATTACATTATTATGTTGATCATTTTATTGATGTCTTACCTGTATCATTTTAAGTTTACATGTGTAAGAAACTAAATTTATGGTATATTAAAATGAACACCATCTTAATGGCAGAGACCTATTGGGTTACTTCCCATACAATTGTAACATGTTTTCACCTTTTTATTCAAACATATTCTATCAAACATGTTACCCATAATAGCGATCTATTTCATGCATACTTACCATTTTCATAACTTTAAACTATTTAACATAACACATTTTCTGTAGGCTCACTGATTTAGCATAGTTGACAGGGCAGTACTGATAACTGAATATAGTTATTCCAGCAAGGGACTTAAATCTTACAATGAAGTGTTAATTAAACAATCATATAAATAAGTTGTTTCCCTTGGAAAGGTGTTTACATTTACTCATAACTTATTTAAGTTATCTATCGAACTGTATTCAAAGGGAGAAAACTCCTGAATTATTGATAAAATAACCCATTAAAGTTATTAGAAAATAACTTCAATCAGTTACACCCCTGACTGATTATAGGTGCACTATTATCAACAGTAAGTAATGTGTAAAACAATTTCTTCTGAACTATTCTAATAAATAATATTAATGATGCACAAATGCAAACTATGCAGAAAAATTAACCGAACTCCATAAGTTTTAAACAAATAAAAACTGCCTAGTGTCCCTTTAACACAAATTGTTTTCGCATGTATCCAGTACATGTAGTTTACACGAGCTCATATGACAATCACGCTGCACTATCACTGAAAACATTTTTTACTCTAACTTTGAACAGCACTGTGCAAGCATAACACAAGCTCCATTTAAAGAACTACACAAGTGCAAACAATTTTTAAAAAGGCTCTTACCTCCATATGATCAAATGGCATTTAATACGTCTTGACATTCTGAAGTCGTCAGTATCAATTCAATTAGAGCTGCTCAAGGGCACGATTCACATTTGAGGCCTCTCTGAAAACAACATCAATCCAATGTCAATGATCAAACAGACATAGTTTATCCTTTGTTATACATAATGTAACATATTTAAAAAAGAAAAGATAAAATAACTAAACTGAATAAGGCATGAATACTACTTGTGCTCAATAACACGGTTAATGTAATAAAAACATCTCTCATCATTCATTATACATGTAAAATATAATGTAGCCCAACTGGAGATCCATTAAAAACATTGTTCCACTTTCACAGCATATTTCCAGCCCATGGAATAGTCATTTCTTTTGAGACACACTGGAGGCAAGCGTAGTAGCTCCACCTCCTTAAACACTTTTAAGTGAAATGTACGTTCTCTGTAGTAAATGTAAATAAATGTCAATTCAAAATCACTTTCTTGCCTCAAAACTTTACTGTACATAAATATGAATCTGACCGATTTCAGTCAAATGTCTATGACAGATTACATTGTTTCAATGGTAGTTGTATCGGGTTATGTATTCACTAATGTGCGAGAAAATGGGGATAACATAACGATATAGAGACAACGCTAACAATTTACATTCATGCATCTGAGGGGTAGTGGTGGGGGTGGAGGGGGTTTCTAGTTTTCTTACCCCCTCCTTGCTTTCGGTATGCAAGCCCCATCTACCCCCACACCCCCATCTACCGTACTTGGGAGGGGGCGGGGTGCGGGGGACATTGATAGCATTTCTACTAGCAATTGTTTTATTCCACGAAACGTTCTACAGTTTACAGTACATCCAGTTACTGGAAAGATCGGAGTGTACACGAAAAACACTTATAGTGATTATGAACTTTCTATTATACATTATTTCGTCCGGTAAGGTATTAGTTTTTACATAATCTACGGTATGAAACACTGTACGCGTGTTGTTAGACTCCATAGGTACCCGTAGTGCTCGCCGACGTAGCGCGCCCAATTTCGGGTGTAAAAAAATGGCGTCTGTTTTAATTGAAAATTCGTAAAATAGTCCGTAAAATACAAAGAAATAGTCCATGTTCGCGGAGTTAAAATGCGAACAGAACTGATATGTTATAGGTCCGTGGCGTTCCTATTGATGATGACAAATATTCCAAACTGGTTGTAACATATAGAGGACTAAATGCTGTTTATAAGTTTTTAAAACAAATGATAGAGGATGAAAAATATTGTAAAAAAACTGCAAATGCATGTTTTAAGAAAGATTTGACAATAACAGCAGCAGAAGAAAAATAATTTAGGGCGGCCGAGAAATGTCATATTTGCGATGAACAATGCGATGAACGATATATGACGTGTGACAGAGCAGTTAGAGATCATTGTCATATAACTGGAAAGTTTAGAGGAAGTGCTCATGATGCGTGCAATCTCAGTAAAGAAACACTAAAGATACCTGTTGTGTTTCATAATTTGAGAGGATATGACGCTCACTGTATAATGCAGCCCATCGGTGTTTATAGACAGTTTTCAGTTTATGTCTCAGTCACTCGACAACTTGGTGAAAAACATTCCGTCGTTTAAATATATCTCCCAAGAATACTCTGATAAAAACTTAGAGCTGTTGTAGAGAAAAGGAGTTTACCCGTATGATTATATGGATAGCTTTGAATGCTTCAAGGAAAACAATTGCCCGATAAGAAAAGCTTCTACTCTCAGTTAAATGATGCAAATATCTCAGATGAAGATTATAAGCATGCTAAAAAAATATGGAAGACATTCAAAATAAAAAAACATGGGGGAATATTATGATCTGTATTTTAAAAGCGATGTTTTGCTGCTAGCTGATGCTTTTGAGAAATTCAACAAAATGTGTTTTGAGTATTACCAGTTAGATCCTTGTCATTACTTCAGTAGTCCTGGTTTAGCTTGGGATGCCTGTTTGAAAATGACTGGGATTGAGCTTGACATTGGGAAGCGTTACACTCCATGTCCACCGCCATATGCATGCCATCTTCGGGAAGGTTAAAATTGTGTACTGTTGATTTTTATGAATATTGAGTCCTGCTCAACCCGGCGCTAGAGGGCGTGAGCGGTGACTAGCATATTTTACTACCGCTCATGAACAGTCTCAATCAAACCGAGACTGCAATATTTCGTATGTGTCGTGCTCGGCCGTTTCCAAAGGTACATTATCATACTCTTTTTTGACTTAATTACTGATAATGATGAATATCTGTTTGTAGAAAAAGGGATGAGAAGTGGTGTGAGTTATATTGCGACTAGATATTCGAAAGCTAATAATAAGTATATGGAAAACTATGATAGTAGTAAACGGAGCAAGTATATAATGTATCTTGATACTAACAACTTGTACGCGTGGGCAATGTGCCAGCCGCTACCAACTGGTAATTTTAAATGGGTCGATAAATTTGGAAAAGGAAAATCAAACTATATTATTGAGTGTGATCTTGAATATCCCGAAGAATTACATGACTTGCATAATGATTATCCTCTCGACCCGGAAAGTTTAAATATAAAAGATGAGTGGTTGTCGGACTACTGCAAGAACTTGAAGAGTAAGTTTGATTTGGGAACAAGTAAAATAAGGAAACGTGTTACTACATTGAAACATAAGGAAAAATATGTTACACATTATAGAAATGTAAAGTTGTTTGAGAGTTTGGAGCTGAAAGTGAAAAAGATACATAGGATACTCCAGTTTGATGAGTCCCATTGGTTGAAAGTGTATATCGACTTTAATACTACAAAAAATACAGCTGGCAAAAATGCTTTCAAAAAAGATTTCTTCAAGCTTATGAATAATTCAGTTTTTGGCAAGACGATGGAAAACCTGAGAAAAAGAGTTTATGTTAAGCTGACGCATGATGAGGAAGTTCTTTTGAAATATGCGGCAAGACCATGTTTATTTCTTGTAAGATGTTTAGTGAAAATTTGTTTGCAATCAATAGGGTGAAGGAAATACTGGTTTTAAATCGCCCTTGTTATGTTGGTATGTGTATTTTGGACTTGTCAAAATACTTGATGTATGATTTCCACTACAATTATGCCAAAAAAAAATACAATAAAAAAGTGAAAACCCTGTATTCACCACCCTTTCTGTTGTTTTTTGTCTCTTTCATTGTAGTTCTTGTTTGCAGTACAGTGCGGACCTACGATGCCATTGCGTTCGGACGCTGTGGTTTCTATAGGACCCTATATATCATTTTTAAGTTGTTGTTTACTAACACTGATTCTCTGTGTTATGAAATTAGGACAGAAGATGTGTATGCTGATCTTTACAAAGACAGGGAACATTTTGATAACAGTGATTATAATCCAAAAAGTGAGTTTTACTTTAACGATAACAAAATGGTTATTGGCAAAATGAAAGACGAAGCTTGTGGTGCGATGATCGTAGAGTTTGTTGGATTGAGGAGTAAGTCATACTCATACATTTAGGCTGATAATACTGAAACAAAGAAATGCACAAGTGTTAAAAAATGTGTTGTCAAAAAACAGATAACGCATGATAACTACAAAAATATTTTATTCACAACAACAGAAGCTCATCATAAAATGAAAGTTATCAGATCTAACAAGCACATGCTAAGCAGCTATGAAATTAATAAAAACAAATTGTCCGCATATGATGATAAAAGGTACATATTAGACAATGGTTGATTGGAGGCGGCCATCCTGGAATGATGACGTCATCGCGCCTTTTTACCATATATGGCATTTTGACAAAATGTCATTTAAAGCAATGAAATCAACTACAAATGAAAAATAAGCATACAATGTATACATTTTACATCTGTAAATTTATTTCTAAACAATTTGCAGTGATTTTCTTTGATTTAAAATGTATTTTGTCAATATGCCATGTATGGTAAAAAGTTTTTCAGAGTCCTTTTAAATAAATCGTTTTTGAAAATAGTGCATCAACCCCTTTAATCACCTTGTTTATAAACATGTACTATTTTAACGTTAGCATATTTGTTTACTACCTCCGATAAAATGTCCATTAACATAACAGTTGCATACAACTCGTGTAATATGATACTCTTAATATAAATATGCCTTAGATAGTATGACATCTCGATACTAGGTTAGGTTTCAGATTACTTCTTAAAGGGACTGGAAGAGATCTTGAAGAAGTATGGGTGTCAATCCAAATACGAATTAAGCCAACATACTGTGTTTCAGTTTCATATGCAATGTGCGTATGTACTACACTAGACCCCATAAGCAATCTGACTGAATTGTTGTTACTGAAATAGTTTTGTCTGGAAAAGTGGATGTCTCGGCTAGTTAGTAGACGTCTCGTTAAGTTGTTGTATAAGTCTTTAATAGTAATTAATACGTATAGGCTCTTATAAATAAGTTGTTTGTGGTTAAAGTGCAGTTTATTATAATTGTATACACAACTATTAGCAATATGAACTTCGTTGTAATTAATATTGATTGTTTAGTCACATAAACAGCCAAGTCTTCGTGTTTTCCAGGACGATTATTTTCTTAAAAAGAGTATACAATTAGACATTTTGAAATCGACGAACACAATAAATACAAACAATATTGCAGTTTCAGTTTGATTCATGAACAGTAGAAAACAGTGCCTGCTACAGTTCACGCCCACTAGCACCGAGTTCCGCAGAACTCAATATTAAAATGTCAAAAATAGATTTGGTCAATCCCGAAGATGGTATCCATATGACGGTGAACATGGGAACTTCAAATGAAGTATTTTCACATCGTTCCATGGCCAATGGCATATGGTCCCTGTTTCTAACAAAATGCTTTGTCATAAACGAGAAAATAATGAGCGAAAAGAACAAACATGGAATTTAGTTGAGAGTAGAGATTGTGAAACCTGCGTATCACTGGTAACGGCCAGTAGAAAATAAGGTCTCCTGGTTAGCTTAAAGCGTGTATGTGTACAGAACCTATTTTTTATCCTGTCTTTAACGACCAACTTGACAGGACATGGAAAAAGAAACTGAAACACACTTTGTGTTTTCTTCCTTTGTTTTTGAATTTACTCCAATTACTCTTCCAGATCGCCTCCAGCCCCTTTAATATTTAAGACATAACTACGTGCATTGACAAAAAGAGACTGTCATGTTATTGGATACGTATCTGATTGCAGCAATAGAGCTAAATATATGCATGTCAGCTTAGGATATTAACAGTGTTTGTTTTCTTCGTCCTTAGATACCAACGTCTGTCTGTCTGTCTGTCTGCCCTGCTGGCCTGCCCTGCCTGCCTGCCTGTTTGTCTGTCTGTCCGCCTGCCCACCTGTCCGCTTGTCTGTCTGTTCGCCTGCTAGCCTGTACGCTTGTCTGTCTGTCTGTCTATCGTATCAAACGAATTTTCACACGCAGTATTCCCATCAAGTTAATTTATATTAGATAGATAATAGTGTAAACTGTACAATGTAAGCAAGTACAACAGATCCTAATGTTCATAATTTAATTCATGTATAATTCATATTTAATTCATGTCTTGAAACGTGTTTTGTCCAGGTATTAAAACCATAGCTTTACTTTTTCATAAAGCTATTACTATTCTGTATCAAATACAATGTATTTAGCATTCTGTCACGTTGGTAGTTACCTTTGTTTTGTTCGTGCATGTGTGGGAACAATAGGTAAATCGCAATACGAGTGTATAGTCACAACATTGGTCTCATGTTAAAGACGAGTTCATACATGTGGTATGTCTGCTATTAAACAATGTATTAAACATTTAGTAGTGTTTTTCAGTTAAGGCAATTAAGATATGTGATCCTCTATAAACTAAGCATACGATGATTGTTTCTTGTTTGGAAATACATCTTTACATATTAATTTTCTGAAATAAGAATGAGTCCTAATGTAATTTTGTTTTGTGAACATATCATAAGTTAAGGGATGTTCCAATTAATCACGTTACGACATATTCTACTTTGTATTTTGCAAAGGTAACAACGATGACGGTATATTTGGAATTACCATTAGTTAAAGAAATATAAACTTGTGCTGACAATCTGGTTTGATAACGTAATATAAATACCTTTTCTTTTACATTTAGTTTCAAGTTATATATTTTTGCATAGGCTTTCGTAAAGGTATAGTCACCAAATTCCCCGAGGGATCGGCGAAAAGGGACAATTATAATTAAAGTCACTATCCCGCTAATAACAGGCACATGCTACAAAATATGTACATCGAGTCTAAGCCTACTAACGATAAGGTATTTATGTAAGTTACGTATGTAGCGAACCTGAAATCTATAACTATAATATAAACGTATTAACCGAAAAGACAATTGTAATCATTACCGAATCGTCCAGTTATGAGTTACCAATTCTTAATTAATTTCACGATTGCATTTAAGAACCCGTGAATAAATCTAGACTTTTAATCGGCACACATACATTATTTTATGACCTTAACACATGGAGATAGTTTGGAAGAACGGTTTTGTAGTGACACTTGCCAGTTTAGTTTCTTTAATGATTATTTTTTAAGTATATAAAGATGACGTCAAGAGTATGTTCAAGAGCACGTGTTCCAGACAATGTGTTCGATGTGTTACTAACACATAACGATAGACGATCAATAACCCTTAACCCGCAAAGCACAACTATAATAGCCTTTGTAACTCGCAGGCTGATCAGGGTTTACAATGTCCGATGCTGATCAGTCATTTCCCCAAAACACCCCTTTGTCACATAAATTGAATGGTCTTAATTCAAAGGAAGAACAGCCCATTATATATATGTAGCGGGCTAAGGGTTAAGCTCAGCTAATGAACTAGTGTAATGAGCCTCTGCAGTGCTTGAATCCGTATGTAGAAATACAACACTCAATCATTACGAACGAGTGACGATTCGATATGTTGCCAGTTAGGAAGTGGAAAATGGATAATTTAGCATGCATCATATTTGTTCCAGATACATAACTGAACTTTATTGATAAAAGTATGACTTCTACTTTACGCAACCAGTACTGGTAGTAATATTGTTTCTAAATACATATTTAAAAGCGCTTCAGTTAAAATTAGTTACTTGGGTCCCTAGAAAATCAGAACCTATATATTTCTCTCGGCTTTGTCTTCAACAAGACAAAAATAACATGACTTTCACTATCCATATGGGCAGCTTACAGCTATGTCTAACCGTATAAGGGAGAAACACGAATGCAATATTTACTAAATCAAGGTTACTGAATTAAGACATGAATATAAGATATGAAAGGAGATGTATTTACCACAGCAAGATATTGCTATTACCTATTAACGTTTTCTTAAGTTAGTTTTCTCCTCGTTATGGTGTTTAGTTCAGTGGTGATTTGGTAACATAATAGATATAGGCCAGTAATTATAGCCGAAAATAAGTGTCAAGGTCAAACAAATTCCAACAGAAAGTATTTTAGGATTTTTAGAATCATTGACATGTAATGAGTTTCAGAAAAATAGTCCTCAAGATAAAGATTGTGGGAAATGCTAAATGTTAGGGTAAAAGTTGCGTTTTTACGAGGAAATCTCTGGAAAATGGAATAATTTTATAAAAAAATCATTTGAGCAAATAAAAATCATTTAATAGTACGGAAATGCTCTACCAAATGCATCTCCATCTAAATCAAGATTTTATGGGTGGATATGAGGTTAATAATATGAGATTTTGGGACAAAACTTGAAAAAATGAATAAAATCGTTTATTTCTGTAATACATTTGGTATTACTAGGCTATAAATGAAAAAATACTTATTGAGCTAAAAACGATTAGTTTCTTACTGTTTTGCATAGCGAAAGGTACAGAGATGTCCCATAAAAAAGTGTTTTGAATACGACGATCTGAAATATTTTGTTTTTGGGTCTAAAAATGTGTTTTTCATCAGAAAAATCTCTGAAAACAGGAATCATTTTGTAATAAGATGTTTGACATAAACTAATCTAATGGAAGTGATAAAATGGTGCACACTTATATATACAAATGTTTCATTGTATCGTAAGTTAATGTGAAAGTTCACATTGTGAGATTTTGGGGCAAAATGTTGAAAAAAAAATGAATAAAATCGTTGATTTCTGTAATACATTCGCAGTACAGTGGCCCGTTTTATGGAACATCTTGCGACGATTTAGCTCTTAATGATTAAATTTATTGCTATAAAAAAGTTCATAATCATGTTTTTTAACTGTCTAATAGATATATTGTTCATTCTATATTTACACCCTTAATTGTTTGCTTCAAATGCTTTTAAGAAAAATGATGGAAGGTATTTTATTTTGACTTGAAAATACAGCATAGTATATTCATTTTACAATGAGGAAACCTTCTTCCAAATCCATCTTCATGTGAAACACGGAATCATAGATCGATAAGACGCTAATTAAATAATTAAATTAAAACAATTGTCCTTCATCAAAAATCACTGAAAAATAATCACAAATAAGTATTTCAACAAATATAATTGAAGTGAAAAAATGGTGTATAAAACTACATTACATATGTTTGATTATATCAGAACTTCAAAAGTGGATAAGATGCTCCAATTGCGAGGTCAGGGTCAAAACGTGGAACAGAAATGGATAAAAAACACCAATGTTTTTGTGATACAATCAAATTACTGGGCTTTAATAATGAAGTATGTATGAACTAAAAGAGACATTTGTAAAAAATACTCGGTCTACATTTGGAATCACACCTATGTGTTTCGATGAAAATCTTAACAGAGCAGTGGCTGAAAAACTATAAAGTGGCTCCAGCGTAAATGGAGTGTCTACAATAGAATGTGCAGCAACTCTGCAGTTCAAGGTGAGAAAGTTCTAGGCCCGTTCTCCATATTTTATCTCGATGTACATGGAGGATGAGCCTGGCATTTTCATTCCTGTTAGGCGCAATATAACCTTTCATGTGTTGGTTCGCCTTAAAACCCCAATTCAATTAAATTAACATTGTGTTATCCGGAAGTCAACGGGACAGAAAATAGTTCACTGTTGCTGTATTCTAAAAAGTATGGCCGTTAGCCACACGTGTACAATGTAAGATCTGCTTTGCATGTTTGTTACTACAATAAAGATAAAGGTTATATCAGCGATTATATATAGATCTATCGGCCAAATGACATTGTAGAACTGATGGTAATTTTGGGTTTGACTTTTAATGGCTTTTGGAGGGAATCTGCTGGGGTCTAGGGCGCCGCCATATTCGGATGACATATCCAGTATGGATTTCTTCTACATAAATTCGAAATATGATTCTATGGAATTTATCGAGCTGTTGCGAATGCTAAGAGATCATTTTAACGGTTTCCCACAAAGCAATGAGCAACGATGTGTCAGTATCCAAGGGTATGATGAATGAAAATGCCTTTTTTTATGAAACAATGCAATTTTCATCCACATTCGCTGAAAACCAGAATCGTTTTTAAAATCGTTTTAGCTGAAACAAAAAATACAATGATGACACAAAATGTTTCACCATTCAATGTACATAATTATATCAAAGTTTTTCATTGTATTTAAAATTAAGAAGAATGCTCAAACCGTGAATTTTTTTGACGACTTGCTTAACAATTGTATAGAATCACCCTTTTCATACACAAAGTACTTGGTTATAAACTTAAAAAGTGTGGAAAGATCATTTTCTTGTATCAGTTTGGCGCATTATAATTGTTGCGCATGTGCATTACTGTGTCAGAAATAAGTCCACACACATACGAGGCTTTATGATTTGGGTGAAAAAAATACAAAATATACATGAACCAATTTTCAAAAATCATTTGAGCAGTATAAACAATATTTTGGAAGTTATGCAATTTTGCCTTATATATGTTCTCGCCCAGTTTCATTATTTCCAGACTGAATTAGATACTCACATTGCGGACATGTTGAAAACAAGTATACTCAAACATTGATATTTTTTTGTAATTGATAGGGATAGTGGACTAGAAGATTTTCATGTGTCTAGAGTAAAATATATTTTTTACTTTTTTGTAATGGATAAAAGGATGCATGTTGGAATAATTAAATGTCCTAACCCCTGTGATGCTATGAACTGTCGTGTTATGCGTACAATAAAACATTTTCAATTGAGTAGAACAGTAATTGAGTGTATCAATAATTTGCACGTCACAGATGCTATTTGTATGTGTAACCCTGAATGAAATGGGGTTAACACTCATATTAGGTTATATTGGGAATGTAATTTCAGATGGAGGTGCCATGAAGGGTAAAGGTTACCATCAGACATGCCTCCGCAAAGGAGCGAACCCATGCGGGGCAGAGTATTTGAGATGTAGGATGAAGTTTCCCATCATGAGTGCCTCGGGAGCGAACCAATTGGGGCAGAGGCCTGTGGCTCCAAAGCCATGGCCATATCCACTGGGTTAGCGAGGCCTCTTGCTCGTAACCGAGCTTGTATATATATGTAAATACATGTATATATCTTTTTATAGAGTGTGATGCGTTTAGTCCAAACCACAAATTTTATATTAACGTACAAAGTTATTTTTGAAAACTAATAATAGTGATGGATATGCATGTTTTACAAGTATAGTAATATTAGTGCTACAGCTGAAACCACCAGTTGTGCAAAGTTTGTACCAAACATTTTTGTACAAGGGATGTCTGATAGTTAGCTAATCTATGGATTATCCCACTAGTAACACACTCGTCTTCCATCACAATCATCATCTTTTAAATAACATATCTACCTTGGTGTTTTCAACAAATAATTGCTTCTCGGAAGTGTGGGCATTGCATGTTAATGAAAGGTTATATACATTATGAACAACCAAAACAATGTAATCAGAGTGTACATGTATAGTATTGAATGTGTAACAGGTTTTTGTAGAAAGCATGGAATCTCATGTATGCAGTGCCAAAATGTAAGCTCTATGAATTCTATAGAAATTGAGATTCATTTAAATTAATTTTTTAGTTATTTGATCACTCTTTTCTTACATAAACAAGCAATAATATTAGGTGATGTGAGCAAAAGCTCCTACAACTTCGACATGAGTATTGCAAAAAACTTCAAAATTGAATTTCATACAGTTACTTTGAACGTGTTTTAAAAACTTATCATACAGTTTCCGGTGATCTTTTTCATTAAAATGTAATAATCACACCTAAAGATAAAACATATTGCACCATTTTAATATAAGTTACCATATATTCTATTTAAATGATTATAAACCCTGTAGTAATGATTGTTTGAACAATATTTCCACCACATATTCAATGAAGTGTATACAATATGTGTATCAAAAGGTTATAAATACATATGTATGTAATTACTTCATGTTTTTCCTTCATTATTTTATATATAAAATTTCCAAATGATGTAAACATGATCCATGGTCGTAACCATTGTAACTAGACATTTATTCAACGGCCCTTTTATTTGCTACAGACTTTAAAATTGAGCATCTAACTAAATTTCTGATACTATAAAACATTTGGATATATGCAGAAAATATCACTTCAAGTAGATGATGTATATTCAAAATACGATTTTATTAATGTTTTCAACATTTTGCCCCAAATTCTCACAATGTGAACTTTCACATTAACTTACGATACAATGAAACATTTGTATATATAATTGTGCACCATTTTATCACTTCCATTAGATAAGTTTATGTTCAAACATCTTATTACAAAATGATTCCTCTTTTCAGCGATTTTTTATGAAAAACAATATTTAGACCCAAAAATAAAGTAATTTATATCGTCGTATGCTAGAGGACTTTTTTCTGGCACATCTATGTACCTTTCTCTGTGCAAAACAGTAAGAAACTAAGTTTTTACAACTCATTTAGTATTTTTTTAATTTATAGCCTAATAATACCAAATGTATTACAGAAATCAACGATTTTATTCATTTTTTCCAAGTTTTGCCCCAAAATCTCATATTATTAACCCAATATCCATCTATAAAACCGTGATTTACATGGAGATGTATTTGGCAGAGCATTTCCGCATTGTTAGAAAATTCTAAGTTTATAAAATTATTCCAGTTTTCAGAGATTTTCTCTTAAAAACGCAACTTTTACCCCAAAATTTAACATTTTCCACCATCTTTATCTTGAGGACTTTGTTTTCTGCAACTCATTACATGTCAGTGATTCTAAAAAAATCCTAAAATACTTTATGTTGGAATTTGTTTGACCTTAAAACCTATAATTACTAGACTAATACAGCTGTGTTTGTGAAAAACGAACCCACTAACAAAGAATATTGTATTACTGACTTATATTATCATTCTATAACAGGGTTTCTGTATGCATCTTCTTTATGCATGAAAAGATTATCATAAATGAAGACAGGTGATCCTCCGGTTTCGACAGAATGTCATTTATCTGACGGTATAATTACATTAAAATATACATTAAAATATAGTCGGGGATGTTCTCCGAGAAACTTCTTATGGGATCTATATGTTTCGCCTTATTTTTTTTCTAGAGCTTGTTGTCGAGTTTAATACATCGCTTTTCGAATATGTGCATAGCTAACAGGCTTCTCTATCAGACCTACCGTAACCATACATTTCGAAAAACCCTTGCGTTATCATAACCTTATTTTCTTTAAACTGTAAAGGTAACATAACTCTTCTCAGACAAGGATTATCATAACCTGATTGCTATAGCGACGCGATTTACAAACTTCGTTATATCCATGTACAGACTCACTTTCATATAAACTCTATTTAACTTGTTAAAAAGTTTATTAAACGAAGATATGACTCTATACATTTCTCAACGCACTTTGAGTTTAATTGTTGACCCATTTACAGTTCGCCACTATGATTTTCCTCTTTGTGCGATGACCGACCAGAACCTATGGACCCTATGTTGACGCCTACATAAATCCTAAAATGACGGTAGCATTTGATGCTTATCTTCAATGTTATTTTGTCGTACTCTTAACATCTCACGCCACACTGAATTTCCATGGAGCCCCATTAAAACGTTTTTGTTCGTGGCATAGAGATAAACACAATTTACAACATGTAGTTCAATCTCATTAAAGTCAGACTCTTTATCACGCTACGATACTCTACACTACTAAGGATCTAACAACACTGCATTGGAAGTCACGTCAGATTAACCTTTATATTAGCCAGTCAAATTTCAACCTACAAAACCTTGGTATAGAATGCTTCACTGCGTTTCAGTCAAACGCTGTGGAGCAGTCTACGCTCGGTATTGAACGAGACAATGTCCGCAACGTTAAGCTTATAAAAAACATAAACAATTACGTTGACAAACATAACACACCAACCATTATTGAATGTTTAATAAAACAATAAAAAGATTGTTTGACGGAATTCAATAGCGGTACAAAAATGATGTACCGCTTCGTGGGGTTGAATCCACACTAAAATTCTACCCGCGTAGTGATTAGACCAATGATGTGTAAAATGAGGCAGAATTAGCTAGAAATCTTATATCAAGATATATTGTTCTGTGATCTATTCCTAAAATGCTGTAAATTTAGAATTTGGTAAGGATGAATCAATGTATGCAATGAAAAGTCCAGTAAAAAGTAGAAAAGCTTGCTTATTTTTATCTACCTCCTTCATATGTAGGGCACGAGAATTGTTGTGAGTCCTGAATGTTTCTTTTATTGTTGCTCTTGTTTGAGCCATGCCATTGAGTACATTGTACTTGCATGATGGATGTATAGGCTTTTTGATATGCATATATACATGATGACCTATCTGAAACACATATAGTGCCTATTAATGCTGCCTTCTTTGTTACAGTTTATAGTCTGGAGGAATTTTTATCTCGGCATTTTCGAAGAAAAAAAGAGATATTGTCATCACTTGATCGTTGTCGTCGTCTGCGCCCGGATTAAAGTTTGTATGTACGCGAGTATCTCAAAAACCACTTTACATAATGTATTGAACTTTCATTAATGTATTCATCATCATTAGAGAACACCATACAGCCAGGTTCTATAACTCATGCTTTTATTAAAACTCTTATGACCACTCTAGTACTTTGGATAACGTTTGTACATGTATGTAAAAGTAGATAGAACAAGAATTGTGGCAGTTAAAGCTACAGCGTCCCTATATCAATCGATTTCTTCTTTGTAGGCGTGTCTTTATTTGTAACTTCATGTTCACCAGCTCATGTCGAAATCGGGTATTTAAGCGAGCAAATATAGCGTAGGAAATCATTTACTGTATATACATCTACCAGTGCACATCGTACCTATACACAGGTAACAGTAAATTTTACAGAAAAAAAGTTTGCTTCTTGCGGGGCTCGAACACACGACCTTCTGATTTTAAGTCCTTTGTTCTATCCACTGAACTACTACGCTACTTGAAAAAATACTATACTAACTACCATATATTATGAGGCAAAATAACTTAACATATTTGAACGCAACTAAAGATGGATCAATAATTATGCAGTCCATATTTTTCGCACGTGTAAAATAACATTGCCTGGTGTAATACTGTATCTTATCAATATGAAACTAATATTTCGCCTCAAATCAACCATATCTCGACTTGTTATTTAGCGCTTGATGAGTTTGTGTGCGCGCTCTTGTTATGACGTAATGCCTATTTAGTGTTAAAAATGCTACAAAATACCAATAAATAGCAGTGGTCTAGAGGTTCAGCGTACATCTTTCAAATCTTACAAGTACAAGGCTATGGTTCAAATCCCGTTCCGGGCAACTATTTTTTTATCACCGATATTCTGGAGCCGTATATTTATCGATGTTACCTGTACGAATGATAAATAAAAATGTGAAATTTTACGTATCGATTTCTCCTTATATACCGACTTTTGGGGTGTTCGTTGATTTGAAACTACTTCACACGTGACTCATTCATATTCATGAGTTATTACCAGTTACAATAGGGGCTGCACAGCTTTAAGGACCACATTCAACCAAAAGCACGCATAGAAACAAACAACAATTATAAAAATGACTAAAAGGCAAGACACGACATCACAAACATAAAAGGGTTGACAATATTGCTACCGCCTTGGAACGACCAGTGGCAAAATTGACAGCTGGTGTTAACCCGCCATAACCTCTTTTGATAAACTAGTTAACACGAATAATAAACATTGTATGAAAGTGAGTATGACCAAGGATCATAGGAAGTTTGTAAATCACATCACCATAGAAGTCAGGTTGTGATTGTCCTTGTCGCAGAAGAGTTCTTAAATTACTTTTATATTTTAAAAGTAGATCAGTGTTACGATAATACAATTTTGCAAAGGTTTTTCGAAGTTTATGGTAACGGTAACCCTGGTGGAATAGCTTCTTAGTTATAAACAGATTATAAATATTAAAGTTCTCAACTCGAGTACAAGCTCTAAAAAAGAAAAACTGAGAAACATAAACCGGATAAGAAGTAGCTCGGGGAACATCCACATATAAGTGGATATAATTAACGATATTAAAATTACAATCATCTCTTGTGTCATATATTTTACTTATCATTTCTCCATTTTCAATACAGAGATGTAAAGCAAGAAAAGAAACGACATTATCAGAAATATTATCTTTGTTGAATTGAAGTTCTTTTGGATAGGTATTATTAACCAAAGCAGAAAAGAAGTAATTGTCAATGTTCAGTATGTCATCCAGATAACAAGAAGTGTCATTATTTACCTCTCATGAACAAACTCAATAAAACCGAGTCTGCTACATTTCCCTTTTGTTTATATTTGTTGCTTCCAAGGGATCACATTTTCCGTATCTATTGACATTCACACTAGCGTTGGTTTAGTGCTGTGTGGCGGCCGTAAAAAGTCGCCCCGATTACAAATCAGTAGTGTTATTATGTACTGGTCCTATCGGATTATCAAGCCCAAGTTGTGTTGCTTTAAAGTGGAATATCGCTTGGGCAAGCCGGTGCTAGGAGGTGTGAGAGTCTTGCATTTTATAATTACCTTTCATAAACCGACTCAATACAACCGAATCTGCTACTTTTCTCTATTGTTCGTGTTGGTTTCTTCCAAGTGATCACTTTTTCAGTATTTATTGACATTCACACTAGCGTTTATTTAGTGCTATGTGGCGGCCGTAAAAAGTCGACCCGACTACAAATCAGTAGTGGTATTATTTACTTGTCCTTTGGGATCATCAAACCCATTCTGTCTTGCTTAAAATGGAACATCGCTTCAGGTCTCACACCACAATTAATTTTCCCATAGGGTTACTGTACAGCCTTTTCCAACATCTGAGCTCTAAAGCAGGGCAGAAGACATTGTTGTTGGTTTAATATCTTCAGTATAGCCAAGACCAGTAATTTAAAACAATAAAATATATAAGTTAGCCAGGTTGGTTTTTTTTCTCGCTCATGTTTTGTGAACCCTATGGAAAATACAAAATTCATACACTATCTAGCTGAATATGTGGTGCTTCGGTCAAACAATTCTGAAATTTGAATGAAACCTCATATCAACATGGGATTTTCTGTATCATCTGTCTTTTACACTGCAGATGTATGCTAAAGCAAAGAAAAGCCTATTTTTCAAATTAAAAATTGCCTAAAATTGAGAAAAAATAGAATTATTTTCTGTTTTCCTTTTGTCTCTAGGTCCGTGAGCTTTCATGGGAGATAATAGAGGTGTGAGACCTGAAGAGAGTAAATATTTTTAGCAACATCATCCATAACATACCATTTAGTAGCTATGTGCAGTACCTATAAAATAAGACCATAAGCATGCTTCTATCATATTTACAAGTGAAATGATTCAGGATTATGTGATTGAGAGTAACGCGTGGATTCGACAAGTTCCCGCTGTGAAATAAAAGTCCAATTTTTTTTTTCATAATATGTAGCATTTGTGTGATAACTACACCATTTGTGCCTCAATCTTCATGAGATTTTTACCACAATCCCCTTTTGTCATCTGCTATCTTATAATTATGATTAAAATAATATTAGTTCATATCATGGTATCAAACATATGTATTCAATGATCAACTGCTGAAATTTTAATAGGAAAAATATCATTTCTTTCTGTATCCATGGTAACAAGATAAAAGTCTAAAGTATACCAGTCAATATCTATGCATTAATATTCTACATGTCAAATTAACCCCCAAATAAGCTTAGGTCTGAGTATATGAAAAGATATGAAAGTCTGAGTATCACTTGAATTTTGGCGGTATTGTGCCTTTAACATAAAAATACACAAGAAATGCCACCAAATGTAGTATTTCTGTAATATATCTGCCATTTTTCTCTCAATCTGCATGAAAATTTCCCCAAACATGATCTGTGTCACCTGCTTTCAGGAAATGCAACACACTACATAAATACCCCATATAGAATAAAAAATAATTGAAGCTGTAACTGTAACTGTTTCGGTAAAAAAATAAAAAAATAAAAAAATGCACCTATTTCGACTAGATAACAGAAATACAATAATGAGAAATTCCACCTAAACAGAACAGCAACATTATTTGTCTCTGTAATAAATATGGAGAACACCAACAGAAACTTGATAGTTGGAAGATACAACAACAACAACAACAACAACAGCAGCAGCAACAACAATCACTTATGTGATCACTGTCCAGTATGGCATACAAAGATGAGTTGTTGACAACTTTAAATTTGAGACATCAACAATATGGGAGATATCAGATATATCAAATTAGATATCTGCTGTCTCTGTGATATTTCCTTACAGAAACATGTGGCTTCTGACACAATGCACATGTATACACCAGAAAACATCATGTTTTTATTTATCACATGAGTTGTCATGATTACACAGCTGTCAAAAAAGTATACATACACGCACACAAATTGCTCGAAAATGTTATTATGAGATTTATATCAAATACCTGATATGGGCATATACTGGACACAATATGTGCCAAACACATTCTTCATCTGTACCAACAACTAGTTGAAATTGTCTGACAAATCATTACTTTGAAACTAAAACACAAATCAATTGAATCAAGGTGAATAACGGGCTTTAAAAAAAAGACGTCTGTGGGACTATGATGAAAAATTAGCTACTCTTCAGGTCTCACAGCACAATTAATTTTCCCATAGGGTTACTGTACAGCCTTTTCCAACATCTGAGCTTCAAAGCAGGGCAGAAGACATTGTTGTTGGTTTAATATCTTCAGTATAGCCAAGACCAGTAATTTAAAACAATAAAATATATAAGTTAGCCAGGTTGTTTTTTTTTCTCGCTCATGTTTTGTGAACCCTATGGAAAATACAAAATTCATACACTATCTAGCTGAATATGTGGTGCTTCGGTCAAACAATTCTGAAATTTGAATGAAACCTCATATCAACATGGGATTTTCTGTATCATCTGTCTTTTACACTGCAGATGTATGCTAAAGCAAAGAAAAGCCTATTTTTCAAATTAAAAATTGCCTAAAATTGAGAAAAAATAGAATTATTTTCTGTTTTCCTTTTGTCTCTAGGTCCGTGAGCTTTCAGGGGAGATAATAGAGGTGTGAGACCTGAAGCCAGTGCTGAGAGGAGTGACCGTTGTTGCATCTTATAATTACCTCTCATTAACAGACTCCATACAACCGAGTTTGCTACTTTTCTCTCTTGTTTGTGTTTGTTGCTTCCAAGAGATCACCTTTTCAGTATTTATTGACATTCACACTTAGTCTAGCGTTTGTTTAGTGCTGTGTGACGGCCGTAAATAGTCGCCCCGACTACAAATCAGTAGTGTTATTATTGATTGGTCCTTATGGATCATCAAGCCCATTCTGTGTTGCTTTAAAGTAAAATATTGCTTAAGCTAGGAGGCGTGAGAGGTGTTGCATCTTATAATCACATATCTTGAACAGACTCAATAAAACCGAGTCTGCTTCTTTTCTCTCTTTGTTGTGTTTGTTGCTTCCAAGGGATCACCTTTTCAGTATTTATTGACATTCACACTGGCGTTTGTTTAGGGATGTGTGGCGGCCGTAAAAAGTCACCCCGACCTCAAAGCAGTAGTGTTATTATTTACTTGTCCTTTCGGATCACCAAGCCCATTCTGTGTTGCTTTAAAGTTGAATATCGCTTAAGCCGGTGCTAGGAGGCGTGATAGGTGTTGCATCTTATAATTACCTCTCATGAACAGACTCATTAAAAACGAGTATGCTACTTTTCTCTCTTGTTTGTGTGTGCTGCTTCCAAGAGATCACTTTTTCAGTATTTATTCAATTACATCTGCCCGAATATCTATTTAAAGACTCAACATGAAATATCTTTCACAGCAATATGTAAAAACATCTCCGAGAGGTGCACAGTGCATATCCATAGGGATACTAACAAATTGTCTATGAACGGTAGTTCCATATCTAGTAGGAAAATGAGTGCTTCACAAACTGAAAGTCCACATTGTGTAATTGTTTAAACTGCTGTTAGGAAAAAACGCTTTAATATTGTTAAAGGCCAAACATTTAGTTTTTCTATAGCGATTTCTTTTTTGAATAAGAGCAATGAGTTTGACTTTGGTAAGGTAGGGTTGTATAAAGTGTTGAAAAATTATAAGTATTTATAGATAAAACTGTTTCATCAAGAACGTCTCCTGAAATGCTATTGGACCAAACTAAATTAATCCCAGAGTTGTCATAAGCTTTAGCACAATATTGTTTAACATGATCTTTAACGGCAGTAAGACAAGAATTTAATATTTTGAAGATGTTCGTAGTGGTGTAGCCACTAGAATTAGAAATAAATCAGGCTTTATAAGGTAGTTTATGTAATTTGGGAATGCAGTACGTAGTAGGAAAATTGTTTTGCTTTTTGGTTACACCAGCCTTGAAAGTCGTATACCGGGTGATATGCGTGGAAACCAAATCACCCTTAGTATATTGTACTGGGGTAAACGAACTAGTGCTCCCGAGTTCCAGAGATAACATATTGACGTAATGTAAGCGTCAAAAAATAATTACATTTTAATTTATTGCTTTAATAGCAGGAAACTGAAACAAATTTATTTTGATATTCTTCCGAATTTAAATTACTAAATGAAAATCTAGATCTAGATAAAGTGAAGACGGTTCGCATTATAAAAGCACGACATACATTACAATCAATAATTGAGGGTAATCTATAATTCGGAACTTCAGAAAATAAATACCGAATACTAGTCCTTTTATCTACAATATCAATATTACAGTCATTCGGAGTGTTACTTTTTATGTCAGGTCAGAAACTATTTTGTTGTAGTTGAACCTATTTTTTCTAAAGAAAAATACTTATACTTTTAACAAATTATAGGATTTTAGAATCTTTAAATATTTAAGAATGGAATCAAAAACATGATTATCTCGAAAAATACTTGGTGTGTCAATAAAATCAATACCCTTATTTTAAATGATGTCTGTCGTGATCAGACTCCTTGTCAATATGGGGTCGTAGAACAGGTTGTGTGTAGCTTTGAATTATTAAAGCAGTGTTATAAAAAAGGATATCTACAAATGAAAATAGTGCCTGCTTCCTCATCGATCACTTTAAGTGAATTAATGGACAAAGAGATGAGACGTGAAAGCATAGAGTACTTTCCAGAATGTTTGAAAGTAGTATTTAAATCAGCGGATGACATAGTTACGCGTGATTTACTTCTAATGTTACCATCAGATCTACGACCACTGATACCTAGATTTACGCTTTCGAATAGAAAATACAGAAAACATGTCTCCGAAAACTACTTTACATACTGGATAAATACCCCTCGGAAGGAATAAACACAAACAAGACAGACACGTAGCAGACTAGGTTTTATTGTGTCTGTTCATGAGAGGTGATATCTCACCTCTCACATACCCTACCACATGCGTAAACGGTATTCTACTTTAAAACAACACATAGTGGGTTTGGAGATCCAAAAGGACCAGTAAGTAAGACAACCACTGATATGCTGATCTGTAGTCGCGGAGACGTTTTACAGTCGCCGCAAAGCACTAAGAAGTGTAAGTGTGAATGTAAGTGAATACTGAGACAATTGCCCAATGAAAGCAACAACACACACACACTAGAGAAAAATAATAGACTAGGTGTGACTGAGTCTGTTCATGAGAGGTGATATAATCTCACGCCCTCTAAATACAGAGGGAGAGTGGGTTTGATGATCCCAAAGAGCCAGTAAGTAATAACAGATTTATAGTAGGCTAGACATTTTACAGCCACTACACAGCGGTAAACAGCAGTAAACGAATGCAAGGGTTATTGCCAATGAATAATGAAAATGGGAGATCAGTTGGACGCAATAAACACAAACAATATAGGAAAGTAGCAGACACGGATTAACTGAGTCTGTTCATGAGAGGTATATCATTTTACATCACCCACTAGCACCGGCTTCGCCGGTATACTACTTTACATTCATAAAGAGAGGGTTTGATAATCCCAAAGGACCAGTAAGTAATAATAACACTAGGAATTTGTAGTTGGGGGAAAAATGAAAACAGGCTGAACATGGGATCCCCTTGATGCAAG
Source organism: Cyrtodaria siliqua (assembly GCA_037043455.1). NCBI lineage: Eukaryota > Metazoa > Mollusca > Bivalvia > Adapedonta > Hiatellidae > Cyrtodaria > Cyrtodaria siliqua. The sequence goes on along the minus strand of JAWPHD010017448.1, from coordinate 21,407 downwards.
AATCACAAACAAGAGAGAAACGTAACACACTAGTTTTGTTTTGAGTCTGTTCTTGAAAGTTGATATCATTTTCAATAAACCTCACGACCCCAAGCACCGGTTTAAGTGTTAGTCTACTTTAAAACCACACGGAGGGGCTTTGATAATCACAGTACTAGTAATAAAATTACTGATTTGTAATTTTAAAGCCGCCACGGAGCACTAAACACACGTTAGTGTGAATGTCAATAATTACTGAAAAGACGTTTTGTACGGTCACCATACGACACTAAACAAACGTTAGTGTGAATGTCAATAATTACTGTAAAGGTAGTCCCTTAGAAGCAACAAACACACACAAGAGGTGAAAGTATCGGCCTCGGTTTTATTGAGTATGTTCATGAGAGGTAATGTCGAGTGCAACACCTCTTACGTCTCCTATAACCGCCTTAATCGAAATTCTACTTTAAAGCCAGGAAGATTGGGCTTGATGACCCCAAAGGACTAGTAAGTAATAACACTACTGATGTGAACGAGAGAGAAAAGTAGCACACTAGGCTTGATTGGTTCTGTTCATGTTTATGAGATGTTATTGCATGTGCAACACCTCTCAGCCCCGCCCCCACCCCCCACCCCCAACTAGCACCGGCTTCTCCTTTTCCATTTTAAAACCACACAGAGTGGGTTTGATGATCACAAAGGGCAGTAAGTAATAACACTACTGATTTGTATTCGGGGAAACCTTTTATAGCCGATGTAAGGGAATAAATCGACCCCATAAAATAATGACATTGCGGTAATTTCGCTATCTAGTAAAATGACCCTCGGTCAAAATTCTATGTAATAGATTTAGAATGACACCCCGGCCATACTTTTCTCTGTCGTGGAATGACTCTTTCGAGAAAACCAGTAATATTACAACCCCTCACACGTAGAAATATGACCCCTGTAAAATATCACGACTCCTAGGAAATTTAATATAATTACTCTTTTTTTTTTTTTTTAAGTTATTATTCAGTTTATATATGAATGGTTCAATGAAGGAACTTTTTGTGGTTTGCTCTATCCCAGGGTTAGACATGACGGTACCGGAGTCATTCGTTTTTGCATTATCTGGACCATTCCCGCTAAACCGAGAATTCGTATTGAACACAGAAACACATGAATGACTCCGGTACTGACATGTCTAACTCTGAGTTTTCGTTACACACCAATTAGTTATAGACACGTTTTACTTTTGTTTTTATCCCACGACGAAGTAGGGTGGCGTTGTCCTCGTACGTAAGTTCGTTCGTCCGTCCGTCCGTCCGTTCATCCGTTACAATGTTCGTGGACGGATTTTCAAATAAATTGGCACATTTACTCATCTCATCAAGACAACGTGCAGAACCCAAACCCGGATCTGTATCATCAAGGTCAAGGTTATAAAGGTCATCATAAAGGTCATATACTTCTTAGATGCATATAAGAATGTCCATTTCGTGTCCGCACCATAGCGTTTCCATGCAAGTAGGAATTTTGTAATAAATTCGCACAAATACCCATCCCATCGAGACGACGTGCACAACCCAACACCCGGGTTTGTATCTTCAACATGTTCAAGGTCAAGGTAATACGGGTCATATAATTCTTATATGTGCTTTTAATAAGGTATTTTGTGTTCTCCCTCCATAACGCTCATATTTGCAGGGGTTTTGTAATGAATTGACACAAATACACAAATACTCAACCAATCAAGATATGCATGGAGACCCCATGCCAACACTTCCCCATTTCACTGAATTTCTTGTTGTGTTTGGTTTTAACGCCATTAATCAGAAAAATAAATCTGTCAGTTATCTTAACCTTGGCTTCTGTTACCAGTACAAACTAGCATTCTGCAAGTAAGTGGCATTTCTTGAAACTCTACTTGTAGTTGGTGTAATTGTGCCATTAGGGACCACTTGGACCAATATATGAATAGGAAAGAATTTCTTTTGGAAGAAACAGAATACAATGTTCGCATAGTATTCTTACATGCATTGTCATAAGAAAACCTTATCTATATGAAAAGATACACACGTCAAATTAAAATGGATAGGACAACATATCTTCTTTATGTTGATGATTTCTTCAGGAAATCATGACTATTTCCTTTGTTAATGACGTGGATAAGAAGACTAGTTTTGTAATAATAAATGACCGACATTTGAAACAATATAACTGGTAAAACGATTTCCCCAATTTTCCTTTGCATTATTTCTTTTGAGATCGTTCAATCGTAGCAACGTTATAATAATTCGTACGCACGGTTTAATAATTCGTGTGCACGAAATAATAATTCATATCTACGAAAAAATAAATCGTGCGCACGAAATAGTGAATCGTGCCTACGAGGTAATTAGCCAATCGGTGACCTGACCGCCATACCCCCACCCCATTGAGTATTGATACCTCATCCCCATTGAGTATTGATACAAGTATCCCCACGCCCTCTTCACATTGAGTATTGATATCTCCTCCTGATTGAGTATTAAAGGCACACATGGCAATCTTCATTAGTTTAAAACTCATGGATACTCAATTTCAATATAAATAGTTTCAATCATTAATAGTAACTATTCGAATAGTTCAAAGCAACTTGTTTTTACATGTCACTAACTTTTGATAATATTGCATCAATAATAAATTGAACAATTTGATAGAATATGGAAGAAAACTGAAATCTCATTTTTTTATTTAATGGTGTGCAAGCAGTTTTAAAGCCAAAATGACTCAAGATTAATAAATTGAGGTGCTTGTTTTAATGCTTGAATAAACAAAAGATTGCCTTGTGTCCGTTTAATACCCCCTCCTCACTGAATATTGATATCCCTCTCAAATAAGTATTAATATCCCTTTCTCACTGAGTACTGATACCCACTCCCGACAGAGTTTTTATACACCCTTCCAATTGGGTATTGATACGCCCTCGCTATGGAGTATTGATACTAAATCCACATTCATTATCGATGAGTATCGATACTCCCTTCCCACTGAGTGTTGATACCATCCCCCCTCCCCCACCCACATGATACCCGTCCCTATTGAGTATTGATACCTCACGCTATTGCGCTTTGATACACCTCCGCATTGAGTCTTGATACCCCCACCACATTGAGTATTGATACCCTCCCCATTAAGTATTGATACGCCCTCTACATTGAGTACCTAAAATCTCTCCATCGAGTATTGATACCCATTCAATACTCAATGGATAGGTTTTATAGATACTCAATGTGGAAGGGCTATCAATACTAAATGGGGAGTAGTATCAGTACTCAATGGGGAGGGGTTATCAATTCAATACTCAATAGAAGGAAATCAATACTCAATTGGGAGGTTTTATAGATTCTAGATATGGAGGACGTATCTATACTCAATGTGGAGCGGTATCACTACCACATGTGGCAAATTATCTCATGCACACTTAATTAATATTACCTAGAACGCATGAAATATTTGTTCATACATGCCTTCCCATGCTTCCGTAGATAATCGTATGTATACATGTATACATACATGCACATATGTACTGCACATATGTACATGCACAAATGTGGCCTATATTTCTAATTTATAAGCGTCACTTTTTCAGCGATTATCTTATTAAGTTAATACTAAGTGACGCTAATAGTTATTGGCCAATAGACAAATGCTGATTTCATTTTCCAACAAACTTAAGAGTAACGGTATTATACTTCAACGGATTCCGCCTTGAAACTTTGTTTCTCAGTGAATCTAACCTCCGATTAAAGGGCTGTGCTCTTCGCGGTAGAGTACATGCATGCGAAAACCTAAACATTAATAATGTTATCAATAATAAAACATGTCGTGATTATATAGCTAGTTATGTAGAATGTTTTGTTGAAATGTGTTCTTATCTTACGAAAACATGACTATTTGTTTTGGAATGGGTCATTGTTTGCAAAGTAAGCTTAAATTTAAATATTTTATTAGTGGATAAAATTGAAACTAAGATTAATATTCCAATAAACATATATTTTGAATATATTTTAATAGCCTAAATACCATCCATGTCTAGGTGTATGCATATATTACATTCGTTACCAAGAGAGGCATAGTCCCTTTAAGATAGCCACGACTGTGAAGATCGTGTGACAGGTATTTATGAGCACCGATTTGGGCATTACTTAGAATTGACGTGAAGAAAACACCCTTCTCGATAACTTGGTACAGACTATCGCGAAGGTTTATTTTCAGATCACAATTTTAAGTTTGTCATATAATTCTGATGATTTAAAGGTAAGTATGTAATAGATACATGTATTGGACGTGTATATGCTTCTGATAACAGGTGTGATATGTTAGCAAATTAAAAATAAAAACCGAAATCAGTACTCATCTTGTTACTCATACTCATAAAAGCTGCGTACCAAAATAGCACAATTGTATGGTGTCATATTTCTGCCACTAGATACCTAGATAATTAACACGATTATTTCGAGATAGTAGCATGAATATTTCGAGATATTTTTACACAACTCTTATACATTGTGTTAGATAAAAGTATCTAATGCCATTAACTTATGATGTTAAATGCCACGATAATGCCCACTTCTGCCACCATGATCATTTCTTATCGCGAATAGTTCGATACCCATATCCGGTTGGGGGTAAAAAGTCCGTACTATAACTAAAACTATCGGAAATGGCAGGTGCTCTGGCATGGAGATTATAATGGCTTATAGTATCTATGAGAGTGAGCAATGATATGTATAATAGTGTATATATAATTTATGATAAAACAGATATAATAGGTCGTCTGTCCGTCCGTCCGTCCGTCCGTTTGTTTGTCTGTCTGTCCGCCCGTCTATTTGTTAAGTTATAACTGTTGTGGAACTTACGGTATTCTGTACACTATGCCAGGTACAGCTTTAATTGTTTTGTTTAATATTTTGTATATATTACATACTATACTGAGTTGCAAAAGAAAGTGGACACTGAGTTTTGTTTAGATATAACTGTATAAAGTTTTTGTACAATTGAATTGACAAATTCCAAAATGAATATGCCGTGTTTGGTAACAACGTTTTTATCATTCCATTCCCAATATCATGTTGGCATTTGCTTTTCAATAGGTCGAATCTTTAAGGGACTGTCGCTTGATAAAGCGGGTAGGGTGTAAAGTAAAATTTTTCAAAGTGTACACTTTCTTTTGCAACTGAGTATATAGTTTATAATAATTGATATAAATTTGATCACCTTGATATTTTTACATCGTATGAAATGTAGGCCCATATATAAATGGTAAACATTTTGAGTTTTGATAGCTATATACGGTACGGTACGGCTTTTACCTACGACCAGGTTATTTATAAACAGTCTATTTATATATATCTAAACTGCCGCGAGACGTGAATTTTCGCGATAGCTTTTCAGAATTGTTAAGAAAACAAAAGAATAACGAGCTAGTAACGTGAATGTTCATGATAATAAGTCAACATTATCTGATTATTACGAAAACAAAATTCCAAATAATTAAGATAATTCTTATCGCGTTAATTATTGTGCTAACGTGATGACAAAAAGTGGGCATTAGAAAAAGTAACACTATCGCGAAAAATACACGATAAATTATCTAGCTATCTCGTGGCAGAAATATGCCACCATATAATTGGATGTTTCGATCTTTTATTTTGTCAAAATATGCACAACTGGCTGATCTACCATTATACAAATAGAAACAAAATACAATATTCGTTATATCTAGGGGTCATTTTGCGTGTTCTACTACTATTCTATTGTACTATATTTTGATCCCCTTCAGGCGTCCACATTGTACGTATGGAGCCAACAATTTACAGAAGGGGGTCATTTTATTACATAGCAAAATGACCGGGAGGTCATTATTTTATGGGGGTCGATTTTTTCCTTACACCGACACACATCAATAAACAAACGCTAATTCGAAGCAACGCACACAAACCAACTGGAGAGAGAAAATTAGTAGATCTTGTTTAATGAGTCAGTTCATGAAAGGTGATATCATTTGCAACACCAATCGCAACCACTAGTAAAGGACCAGGATGTAATAACACTACATATGTTTTACAGCCTCCACACAGCACTAAAACATAAATATTGAAAATGGAGACAACACACACACACACACACACACACACACACATGAAAGAAATGTAGCACACTCGGTTTGATTGAGTCATCCAATATTTGTTCATTAGAGGTGATATAATGAGCAACCCCTCTCACGCTCTTTAGCACCGGCCTACGCGGTATTCTACGTTAAAACAACAAAGAGTGTGTTTCTGAAATAAAATATGTGCGTTACCAAACTCGAGCGTAAAAAGTATGGTTATTTTTAGTTTATAGTTTAAGAATGTAAAGCTTACTACCGTTCTGTTCACATATCACACTGCTTATCTGACCTCACATCCATATCAGACCTCGGCCTTCGAACCTCGACTTGATTTGTTTTTCTGTCCAAAATTCTTTAAACGTGCTGGAATATTATATATTTATCTACAATTTATTTTTTAAACCAACATGTAGGGCATTGCCAATGACACGATTTATCTATGTGTATGCCAAGTCAATCAAGAGATCATGCACACTAAGAAATATCTCACTGCTGCGGGTTCGAATCCCACTGGGATCTCAAATTGTAAGCGAGAAAGTTTCGATTCTTACGGATGGCGTGAGGAATACAGTATTGGAACTACCCAGGAATAAGTGGGTGACTCCACCACAAAACAATGGACAGTTATATGTAGCCTAAAATGTGATGATAAATGACGTTAAACACATAAAAAGCAAAAATGAAAACATAGAAAACATACTTTTTTCTCATTTTAATTGATAGTTTGTGCTATATGATGAACTATTCTACGAGCTCTGCTTTTATCAGTATGTCTAGGATTTCAATATTTAACCTCTCATTAATCTAAATTTACTGCGTATTTATTGCGGGTATTGTCAGCTGTTCGTGATCGCTATTTCAGTTTGCTTACCGTTGCCAACACGACAACTTTGATTCAACCACATTCTGCTTTTCATTAACCTACTGACGTGTTTTTAGCGACATGAATATTGCAGCTGTAACAGCAGTTATTGTCAATCTAACTAGTGTTATTGAAACCCTTGTGTATCATAGCATATGGGTTGTGTATGGCATTTGAATACATACTGATTAGAATCGTTTCATATTTCTTTATCAATAAAATGTATTTTGACGATGCATAATTTAGGACTTCATTTTATGAATAATATATGTAAATTACGCATTGCTAAATGTTGTATTTTCAAAACCCATCTCCCGCTGAGATTAATGAATTGCATGCATCAATGTAAATTTGAATTGTAAAATGAATAATCAATAACGTCAGCCATCATGTCATTCAGGTAGAATAACAGTCGGCAAATGTGCATTCATGTTACATCCAAATTCAAGCTTATTCTACTCCCAAATGTATGGAAAAATAAAATGAATTAATGTATAAATATCACATGCTCAAATGGCGCACTGAACCATATGCAAATTAAACGAAAGGCGCGAATGTTTACATCAGTAATGTAATAAAGAGGTTACGGGTGCAATGGTCTTAATTAAATTGAATATTATTAAATGTTAACGTTTGAAACGTTTATATAAAACCAAGGCTTCATCTGGTACACTTATTGCGGAAAACAAATAGTATTAACATTATGCTGCCATAAATTCTTATAACTGTTTATAGAGTTTTTAAATTAGCTATCCCGCCAAATAATAGCGGAATTACACTACAAAACCGTTAATAAAAACTCTGTCCAGTATTCAGCGCTTATAATAATGTATCTGTGCCGATTAAAAGTAACGATTTATTAACGGGTTCTTAAAATACCCGTTATTGAATACGCGTAAAATGATTCATGAATTGGTAATTTAATTCGACGCTCCAGTTTTCGGGGTCGGCCTGGCTGGTTAAGCCCGTTTATATTGTGGCTATAGAATTTGGATTCTAAAAATACGTAAGTTATATATATAATACCTTGTCGTCGGTAGGTTTAGAAATGGTGTATACAGTTTGTAAAATTTGGCTGTTGTTGGCGGAATAGCTACTTTAAAAGTGGCGAATTCCCAGAGATCGGGACAAAGTCTATGCTAATTGCACTTCACAAGAAAAGATTCGATAAACTCTCCTGATAATGATCATGGCATTGTTCTTTTTGATATATTTGGCAAAATACATAGAAGAAGCACTTTATTTCAAAATCAATAAGCCATAGGCCCATGTGATCATACAATATTATACATATACATTTTAACAGACGTAGAAAGATCCGCACATATATGTATTAACAAATATCAGATGCAAAAATAAACACAGTTATAATGTTTACTTCTTTTTAGAGAACACAAATAGAAAACAAAAATAGAAACAAACACATGAACACGTCAGAATTTCCATTTAAAATTTCACGGAGAAGGTGACTAAACATATATAAATATATCAATGTTATGGTTGATGTATTATACTTAATCGTATCCATGTCATGAACATATAAGCTCATGCACATACGTTTCAAACACAATCAAAACATGCTCTATTTGCATTTTCAAGCGTGACAAAACCACCACACACAAATATACATGACTATGTGATAATAAAATATTACAATATTAAAATAACACAAAACATTACAATTGAAATTGAGAAAATGAGAAAATGAGACATGGAATTACAATTACATCAAATAAATTCATTAGCGTTTTCCTCATCTCAAATGCTTTAAAAATATACACACTTAATTTTTAATTTCTTTTTCATTTTTGCTGTAAAAAAGTTCTTTTAATTTGAACATGCTCGGTCGATTCCAAAAATATTGTTTAATATATATTTTTCGGATGTCTTTAAACAGATCGCAATCTAAAATGAAATGAAACTCCTCTTCAAGTTTGTTGCAAAGTATACATATTCTATTGCTCATGGTATACTTCTAGGTCTATGCCACCTACCAGTCTCTATAGCAAGGCTATGTGACGAGACAATTAACCTGGTCATCGATATTTTAAATTTTGGTACGTTTATGCACTTAAGAAATAATTGAAAATCAAAACTAACAATTACTTTAAAAACATTGCTCTCGATGAACTTTCTAAACGTTTATGTCAAGACTGTATTTTATTATCATGAGGTCGTTGTTTAATTATACCTAAGAAACGATTCCCATCTCCGACACTCTGGTTTAGCCACACGTAGTAAAAACCCATTGACGATAATAAATCGCGAACTAGAGTTACCCATGATACTTTGTTTGGGTAAATATCAACATCTGTTTTTAACCAATATTTAATAATTCCATAAAATCTGTTATTGATAAGGCTAAACCTTCCCAGAATACCATACACAAAGTCATTTTGCGTTGTACGTTTTACTTTCAATATACGTTTGCAATAAAGTGTATTCTTTCAATATTGTTGCACTATGGAAACCCCACACTTCACAAGAATATTTTAAAATGGGAAATATAAGCTTATCAAATAGTTCAAGTTTATGAGATATAGTAATGTCTGTAAAGTTTAGAATATACTTATTCAGTTTAAATATTGCTTTTTGTGCTTTACCCGCTAACGTTAATTAAGTTTCACTGAAAGAACCGCCTTGGGTAAAAACAATTCCAAGGTAAGTAAGTGAATTCACAATTTCAATTTGTACACCATTGAAAAGAAAATTTAAATTACGTGGTAACAATCCAGCTTTTCTGAAAACAATTATTTTAGTTTTTTTAACATTCACTTTCAACTTCCATCTATCGCAGTAATCAGAAAGAATACCAAGAAAGATAAAAATATCGGACAGGGAAAGCAGCATTCAAGGACGACAGTCAACCACAAAACACAAAAACGAACAGGCAAACAGACAAACGAGAAGGCAAAAGTAATAAAAAATGCAAACGACATCACAAACACAAACGGGTTGACAATATGGCTACCGCCTTGGAACGGTCAGTGGCAACAAAGGCCACTGGGGTTTAAACCGATTCTAGGGCGCACCAAACTTCACACTTACCCTGCTGTCATCCCATTAAAACAGAACAGTGTAAATAAAGAAATCCCCGCCATGATCTAATCTCTAACCAACAAAGCAGCATCAATAGGCAATATAAGTAAAACACAAATATGCTCGTGTAAATATAATACAAAAAGCAATAGCCTAGAAAGCCACACAATGAAGGTACTCAATGACTTGGCAGAAGCCAGAGCAACAAGAGAATAAACCATTAAGTGCACGACAGACCTTTTTGAAGACCTTCAGCGCTTTCTGCGAAAATAACAATATCATCAGCATATAGCGGGAGAAATAGTTTTGTCATGTATACCTCGATACCGTCAAATTCATTTAAAATGAAATATTCCTCAATATCATTTAAGAACATTGAGAAAAGAAAAGGAGATAAACATCCTCCTTGACGCACTCCGAGCATGCATGAAAACTCGTTGCTTAACGTATTATTGTATTTGACTGGTGACTTAATACTATTATACATACTTTTAACTACATTGAACATTTTACCTCTTACACCCAATTGTATTAATTTATACCACATACTGTTTCTGTCTATATATTCAAAAGCTTTACTAACATCAATAAAACTACCATACATCTTATTATCACTATTGATCATATGTGTAATAAGTCCATGAAGAACAAATATGCTGTCAGTTGTACTCATACCACTGCAAAAGCCTGCATGTGCTTCAATATATACATTGTAATTTTCAGCCCAATAGATTAAACGAGTATTTAATAGTCTCGTAAATAGTTTACCCAACATACTTAATAATGTAATTCCTCTATAAGTATCTGTGTCATTAATATAATCATTATTATGTATCCTTCTGACCAAGACTCAGGGAAAATACCTGTGTTCAATATAGTGTTAAATAATGTGTATAAATAGGGTAATAATTGGTGAGCACCATGTACAAAGTATTAATTTAAAAGAAAAATCTGGAACAGCACTTTTACCATTTTTGAGCTGTCGAATAGCTTTTAATATCTCCTCATTACTTATAACTACATTTAAAAAACGTTCATTAAAATACAAATCATCTCCATCGGGTTGGAAAAAAGGATCAGCAGGATTATTGACTTAAAATATTGTTCAAAAGCAGACAACGATATATTTGGACATATTACATGCGAAGCCTCTCTTAACATTTTCCAATATAGTTTCGCATTCCTATGCCTGTATGTTTCCATTTTTTTGGTTTGTACATTATTATAATCTCTTTTACATCTTTTTAACATAGATTTATATTCAGAGCGTGATCTAACAAGTAAAACTTTGTTTTCGTCTGACTGACATTGTTTATAACAATTTAAATGAAAATGAAAAATAGTTCTCAGGTCTTCACAACTTTCATTAAACCAGTCATTATTTTGTTTACGCTTACTTGTATCTGTACCATTATTGTGCCTAAGTGTTTTTTTAAATAAAGGGTTTGTAACACTATTCAATAAATTGGAAAATTCCTGTAAACTAGATTCAATACCATTCATGTCAACACATGAACCCGTAGTTTGAGTTAACTTATTTTTTTGCTCAACAAATACATCGCAGTTCAAAGCATCACCATATTCACATCTATGCTCACTATTCCATATATATTTGCAATTTATAATTATAGGATCAACTTCATCAACAATATAACCATTCAAAACTGCATGTTCATTACTAATGATGTATTCAAAAGAACATTTAATAACACAATGGTCGGATAAAGTATTGGGATCATGAACATCAAAAGTTGTGAACTTATTATAAATAGATTCCAATACAACAACATAATCAACAAAACTACACCCTCTATGTATATTTACCTATACCCGAGTCTTTACCGATACGCCCGTTTAATATTCGTAAACCAGTCTGTTTACAGAAATCTAAAAAGCCAGTACCATTGTTATGTATATGGCCTTTATCTTGGTAATATCTCGGACTAAAACTATCTATGGAATATTCATTTGGCAGAATTTCGAAAGATTCGCTTGAGTCAAATATTACAAAACCTGGCTTATCAGAGGTGCGTCTATTAAAGTACCCTGCCAATAAAATGTTACAAAGACCATTTGTATCATTATGCATAAACGCAACAGAATTGGTTAATCTATCAAAAACATTCTGTTCAATAGTATTAAATCTACTACTCCCCTCTGGCATGACATAACAAAGACCAACAAACAAATCATTTGTTAACGAAAATAATTGACCATCTAGTCTCAGCCACAAAATATCATCTTCACTTTGAAAGAATAACGATTTTTCGTTTACAAAAGTATTTCGAACATATATAATTATACCAGCTGAATCACGTTTGCATTTATTTGACTTTAATCTGTGTAACGCAAAACATTTAAACTTATTACCATTAAACTCCTGTAAATCATTTGACCATGTTTCAGTAGACATAACAACATTAAACTCCTGTAAATCATTTGACCATGTCTCAGTAGACATAACAACATCATTTTCTTCAAAAATTGAAATAATTTCTGAACATTGCAACTCATTACAATTTTTTGAAACTAGACTTTGTACATTTAATAAGGCACATTTCAATTGAACCCTCTCCTGTGCATGTTAACCAGTGTCATTATTGTTCCTTCACGCACGCTTGAGTGTGAACTCAGTGAATGATTGCGAGATACATGTACATAGTCCGAACGATTACCCCGCCTGTTACGAGACTGACTGTATCTTTGCATCGATGACGACGACTGGTCCCGTCTATGACGAGCGTTATGGCGAGATGCGTCTCGGGATATATGCGAGCCATGTTCGGGTCTGGGTGGCTTAGTGGGATTAACCTTAGCCGATGGTGCTGGGAATATAGATCGATTTGTTGAGTTATTATGATTTCCAGCAGCAGACGAAATACGATTATCAGTGTTGTTTGCAATTTTGAGCTCACAGTTTTCACGTGATACATATACATATACTTACAAAACGTGTTAGGTTCTATGTCAGTGTGTTTGATAAAATATCAGAGTCACAAGGGATTTTTCGACCCGAATATTACTCTTTTGATTACGATTATGGATATATTATGAACAAATTGAAACGGTTTGGAATAGAACTAAACTGGTACATACTTGACATTCTATTAATAAAGATCTATATAAGAAACTAAGATTAATATTCCAATAAACATATATTACTTTTTACAGCCAACACGGAGCACTAAACAAACGCTAGTGTGAATGTCAATACACACTGAAAAGGGGATCCCTTGCGAGCAAAAGTACGCTTGGAGTAGGAGCATTACTGATAATAAGTCGGTCGACTATTTAACTCGAAAAATAATTAAAAATGTAGATTTCACAGAAAACAGCCAACCAAAACATGCCATAATGTAAACAGCAATTACACGGATAATAAGAGGCGAGACATGTGACACAAAACGTAGGTATAGCAGGCGAACAGGAAACTTTCCTTCCACAGAACACTATCAACCAAAAGGAGATATTAAAGACAAATACCACTTACAATGTAAGTAAGCAAACACCAATTACAATGTAAGTAAACAAACATCACTTACAATGTAAGTAAACAACCACCACTTACAATGTAAGTAAACAAACACCACTTACAATGTAAGTAAACAAATACCACTTACAATGTAAGTAAACAACCACCACTTACAATGTAAGCAAACAATCATCACTTACAATGTAAGTAAACAACCACCACTTACAAATTAAGTAAACAAACACCACTTACAATGTAAGTAAACAACCACCATTTACAATGTAAGTAAACAAACACCACTTACAATGTAAGTAAACAACCACCACTTAAAATGTAAGTAAACAAACACCGCTTACAATGTAAGTAAACTAACATCTCTTACAATGTAAGTAAGTAGCAAGGCATGTGACACCACAAAAAAACGGGTTGACAATAGATCTACCGCATTGAAACGGTCGTTGACACCCAATCTTGCCCAGTAAAACGTAACAGTAACGAGGGAAAAGAAATAGTTGTATACACATTACGAAGTCACTTGTTGCCTACCTGCGTCATTAAATAATTGACTGCAAACGGTAGAACAGTCCGATTTGAACTTGCGATAACGCGAACAAGACGAAAACATTAATTAAGATGTTGTTTACGAGTACTTAATTAGATTTAGATTTTTTAAATAAAAATAAATTTATCTAAAACAAATGGGTGTTATCAAGTGATTATATAAAAAATGAATATAAGGTCAAATTTCTATTTTGTAGCGAGAAGCAATTACATACTATATATCTTAACTGCTTTGCCTCGTTTTGCCTCGTTTTGATATTATGAAAGCTCGTCGCGTGCCCCCAAATTATTATTTTTTTCTCATTTTTGTTTGAGAAAAAATGGTCCTATTGAAATTACAGCTCCCAAACGCAATGACACCGTACGTTCGCACCGCATCACAAACAAAGAGCAAATTAAATGTACAATGCAATGCACAGTACACAACACAGGGAGTGGTGAAGACATGCAGGGTTACCGACTTGGAACGGTCATTAGTCAATAAGGCCTACTGGTTAGCTTAAATCGTTTTGATGTGTACATAGCCTCGCCATTATCCCGTTCAGATTGACAAGACAAGTTTAAATAAAAGAATATCCAATAAAAGGAACACGCTAATAATAAAGTCCACATACATAGAAATTAGGAAACGATACATGTATACGTTATTGTAAAACTATATAAAACATAATAGGAATCCCTTCAGGATGTATCAAGAAATGTACTGAACAACCACAGCAGTTGCAGACAAAGAGAACACCAATCTAAGGTTCGACCAGAAAATCCTAAATTTCATGCACCAACATCCGCTTTCAGGGTTTCAGAAGGTGCAATCATGAAGTCCCGAGAGGCTGTCCGAGCTTCGTACAAGAGATATATGACGCCTAGTGATCGACTATAGAGGGGTCAATCACAAAGCATGAAGTGCGTTGTTATACTAAAGGCTCGTATCCTTTTCTGACGGATACCCTGATTAACTTGTAATAACTTGATTTTCGATCAAGTTAAAGTTTTGTCACCGCCCGCAGACCATACATTTTGGGAAGAAGGAACAAGGATAAACATGCCATTTCCTTTATCATATCATTCAATATTAGATTCCGTGACGCAGTAATTCAATATTATAATTCAACATGACAAACTACGTTTGCAATTACTGCTTATAATCTCAAATAATGTTGAAGTTTGTCAGAAATAAATAAAATTGTTTATTCAACTGCAATTGGGTAATATTTAAAAAAGCAGAAATAAACTTTAACAATGTCCGAAAATGTCATTTCTGTAATCTATCTTTGATTTGCTAGCACTAGTTTTAAAGAACGGATAAAGGGTATAAAATTGCAATTGATGAGTAACGTGTCAGAGAAATACATCATTAATCGATTATACTATCTTATATTTATATCTTATATGTTATACATGTTATAATTATTTTATATTTAAAATATAACAGTAGTAATAATGTATTATTTGCAACGCACTTCTGTCTATATGTTGGATCTGAATGTAAGTCTGGCGGCCTCGTGTAAAACCTAAATTGATCACAATATTATGATATAATGATTATATTATTTATTCAAATAGGGCATATTTCAAATGACAAATATCCTCGACAAACTCTAGAATGTCATATAGATAGAGACACTTTGAGAAAGAGCTACGTTGTTTGTGATAACAAACAAAACCTTGCTATGTCCCCAGGGAATTGTACCATAATAAGTGAGGTTAACGTTTCATGTCCAATAGATGTGTTTGTTCGGTGTTTAACGTCATTGTCCATCAAACCTAAGGCTATGTATGACGTTCGTTATTTTGTTGGTGTTCCAGGCCGACCACCCAATTATTCCTGGGTCAAAATATTACTGTATACCTCTGCCATAGATAGGAATCGACACTTTCGCGTTTACAAGTCGAGCTTCCAGTGGGATTCGAACCCGGAACCATGAAAGGCGAGAAGGTTTTTAACATAGTCTCTTCACCCTCTCAATCACGGAGTATATATGTCCCAAAGAGTACTTCAAACACTCCGAAATAAAAGGAGAAAATCCGGGTTGTCTCCTTTACTCTATCAAATGGCCTATATTGCAGTTTAAGTAGAAACTAGGTAATTTATATCAGAGAATTTTCGCTTCAGTGTATATCGTACAAGAACAATCTCTATTTAAGTTCAAATTCTATAAGAGAAATTTCTCTTGTAGAATATTTATAGCTTGAAGAGAAATTTCTCGTGTATGTTTTTAGCTGAAGGGTTTTAGCTTGAAGGGAAATTTCTTTTGTAGCGTTTTGGCTTGAAGAGAAGTTTCTCTTGTAGGATGTTAGCTTGAAGAGAAATTTCTCTTGTAGCGTTTAGCTTGAAGAGAAATTTCTCTTGTAGGATGTTAGCTTGAAGAGAAATTTCTCTTGTAGGATGTTAGCTTGAAGAGAAATTTCTCTTGTAGGATGTTAGCTTAAAGATACATTTCTCTTGTAGCGTTTAGCTTGAAGAGAATTTTCTCTTGTAGCGTTTAGCTTGAAGATAAATTTCTCTTGTAGCGTTTAGCTTGAAGAGAAATTTCTCTTGTAGCGTTTAACTTGAAGATAAATTTCTCTTGTAGCGTTTAGCTTGAAGAGAAATTTCTCTTGTAGCGTTTAGCTTGAAGATCAATTTCTCTTGTAGCGTTTAGCTTGAAGAGAAATTTCTCTTGTAGCGTTTAGCTTGAAGAGAAATTTCTCTTGTAGCGTTTAGCCTGAAGATAAATTTCTCTTGTAGCGTTTAGCTTGAAGAGAAATTTCTCTTGTAGCGTTTAGCTTGAAGATAAATTTATCTTGTAGCGTTTAGCTTGAAGAGAAATTTCTCTTGTAGCGTTTTAGCTTGAAGAGAAATTTCACTTGTAGCGTTTTAGCTTGAAAAGAAATTTCTCTTGTAGCACTTTAGGTTTGTCATACTTTTTTTTTTTAATAGAAATTTCTCTTGTAACATTTTAGCTTGAAGAGAAATGTCTCTTGTAGCGTTTTAGGCCTGAAGATAAATTTCTCTTGTAGGATATTAACTTGAAGAGAAATTTCTCTTGTAGCATTTTAGCTTGAAGAGAAATTTCTCTTATAGCGTTTTAGTTTGAAGATAAATTTCTCTTGTAGGGTTTTAGCTAAAAGAGAAATTTCTCTTATAGCGTGTTATGCTTGAAGAGAAATTTCTCTTGTAGCATTTGAACTTAAATAGAAGTTTCTCTTGTACGATATACACTGAAGCGAAAATTCTCTGATATAATTTGACAGGGTAAAGGAGACAAGCCGGATTTCTCCTTTTATTTTGGAGTGTGTTACTTTTTCGGTTGTCTACACCCGTTTAAAAAGAATGAACATATTAAGGTACCGCGCCGTTAGTTCATTTTTCCGCCCTTTGGTCGTCTGCTGAAAGAAGGATGTGTAGGCGTAATTTCAAACAAATGCAATCCTTGTTTACCAAAATAAGTGCCTTTGTACATATCGGTTGCGAAAACAAGCAACTGCTGAATATAGGCCCTTGAACTAATGTATACTGAATACAATTGTCTTAAGCAGTGTGGACATTCTAGTTCAGTTCTTTTCTTCAGAGTAACCAATACATTGACTGTTGAAAATCATATTTGTTATAGTCGTCACTAAAGCTGCTAGTATCGGTCACCCGGCTTGTTTCTCATTTCTTCGTTACGCTATGGTCTGCAGAACCAGCCTGGGGGAAAATCGCCCTTTCGCGTTTGGGTACGGTTTTGGAGAGATTTTGAGATATTTCATGAGACTTTCATAAAATGTATTTTCAAGTTAGTTAAATATTAGGTTTTTACTTTTAACTTATGAGAAGCAGCAATTGACGTCAAAGTGTAACAACCAACAAGTGGCGTTGTTAGGTTTATTTGTAAGACTTCATGAAATTCGACTTCATGTGCATGAAAAACCCGCGAATAAAATTGGCTAATTGCTAGTGGTCGCTTTATTTGGCCTAATCTGCGCAGCCCGATATCTGCAAGTAAGACATACGCATGATACGGTGGTGGCAGGCCAAGAATATACAGCTGCCTAATTAATTTTAGACTGCCATCAGATTTGACCGGTCTTGATATTACTATAAATTATGGAGCAAATTACAAAAGCGGGTATAGCAGTCAAACAGGAACAATACATTTACAGAACACAGTCAAACACGCATTGAAAGCAAACAACAATAACGTAATGTTTTCCTTAGATACGTATGTTGAGTACTACAAGCAAGAGATTTGTCTTTGGTAAGGCTGTGTGGTAAAATTGTATATAGATTGGACATTGGTGATACATACATATGGATGAAATTTTAGACGTTTCGAAATGTTTCATCAAGAACATATCCAGATGTGTTTTAATCTAGCAGCTTTTCTGCTGCAATGCAACCTTATTGAGATGATCTGCATGCAGTTAAACTCATATTTCGCCAGGTACCCGATTGCATTAACTACTGCAGTATAAAACTGTTCAGAGTTGTGACCCGAGGTTCATTTACAGTATGAAATAGTATTTAATAATAAAATATAGTACGAAAGGATCGTCGAACTCGATAAATGCAAAAACTATTGCAGTCTCGGTTTTGTTGAGACTGTTCATGAACAGTAGGGGGAAAGTGCTTGCTACCGTTCACGCCCTCTGGCCCCGGGTTGAGCAGAACTCATAATTTAAAATGCCAATAATACAGCAAGAGCCATCCCGAAGATGGTATGCATATGACGGTTAACATGTTATCTTCAATGCGGTATTTTCACACCATTCCGTGGCCAAAGGCGTATAGTCCCAGTTTCTTACCACACGCCCTAAACGACAAAATAATAGGCGAAAATAATGAAATAAAATTTAGCTGAGAGCAGATGTTATGAAGCCTACGTATCACAGGTAACAGCCAGAAGACTAAATTAAAAAGCAGGCAACATATCCTAAGGGTGATTAAACAATACTCAGAACCTTTAAAGGCTTGAGTAGTGGAACCACCTATTCGAAATCCAAGTAAGAAACCAAAAGCATTTGAGAATGTAATGTCGATACCTGTAAATATCGGGCTCAGCGATCTCCAAAGATCAAAATGAATAACAGTTCTGATTGAAAGCACGGGGAGACTTAACGGAGAGTGTCTTATGATTAGGAGAAATATCATTGCCATTAAATCTCTTTTGGATGTTAAACTTAATTTATTAACCTTTTGATGTGTCCCTTATTATTATTTTTTGTCAATATGTTATCAACCATGCGCAGTTAAATTATTCACTGGGTTCTTTGTGTTTATCTGCAAATTGATACGCCACACTAAACGTAAAGAGCATAATATGCGTAGGATGTGTCATCGTTTATTGCTGATGTGAACTTAGTTTCAAATGTCTGAGCAAGGCCTAACCGTTAAAATAGTAATCAATCGATCCACATTTTACTCTCCTACTGCGTGGTTTTATACAGGTGTAGACGGGACGTGATGTAGCAATCGATATCCTTTGTCATGCAATATGTTGTTTGAATAGATGCTATCACCATTACGATTAATTTGACAGTTTGCACGTATTTTATAACTTGTCGAAACAAATTCAGGCTTGGTATCCTAGTCCTTCGGATGAGACTTTAAACCGAGGTCTGCTCGCTAAATTGCTCAGTGCAATAGAGGCTATTTGCCCCAAAAATGGTTTTAAATAATACTCTAGTTAGGGATCGTTGTATGTCTAAACCAGCATAAGGATGGTTAATCAATAATAGGCTAGAATCTCATTAATATGTTAGTACAATGCGCCAAGATCGGACCATCGACGCCGACTGATCCATTGCCCGCCGAGGGAACAGAATACGAAGATCAACGACCTACCTACGATATCGCGATCAACATCCCAGGGGCACAAGCTGTCACTCACCGCAAGTAAGGTGGCACACGCTCAACTCTGTGTCTTTAAGAATCATCCTACAACAACGCTTCGAGCTTCAACCTACAAGACGGCATCATCCAGTGAATTCCCGTCCTGCAAAGTTCCAAGCCTGCTCCAAGTTGCTCCAAACTGACCATGTCCAGAACAATACTCATGTCTCCTGCCTCGAGACACCAATGAAGGCACCCAATCTAGTAACACACACACGCACACACACTAACGCATTTACACAATACACATATAATGCCTAGACAACAGCTGACACTTTAAGGTTAATAACCATAGCCCCAAAAAGCGGGCTCCCCAGCCCTTCCCCTCCACCGCCCCACATCCACGACCCTTAGATATAAATACGGTACTATGCTAGGCATCAAGCTAGGCAGTATGCCTATCCCACATTATCCCGACCCTTAAGTATAATTACGGAACCATGCCAGGCATCAAACACGGCAGTACGCGTATCCCTCATTATTCCGTGACCCAAGACCCCCAAATACGTGACCTTGGCGATGGCGATGGAAGTCCCCACACATGATTAGGGTACTGTTTTTAAATTGTTCATATTTCGACAAAATAGTATCATAAAAACTGAGGGAATCATTATTTGGGTCATATAGATTGATAAGTGTAAAACGATTATTTTCAACTGTCGTGTCAGCTATGAGAAAATTACCTTCCTTATCTGTTATGTGAGAATGTACTTTATAATCTAAGTGTTTGTTAAAAAGTATCGCCACGCCTCTTGCGTTTGCAGTTCCTGAACTAAAAAGGCAATCATTCCCCCACTGTGTACGAATAAAATGTTCAGTTACTGTAGTAGAGTGAATATCCTGAAGGCAATATATGTGACCATTTTTACTTTTTAGGTAGTTAAAAACATCAATACGTTTTTCGACTGCACCAAGACCCTGACAATTAACTGACAATATGTTTATACTAGTCATAAGTGTTGATGAAAAAATATGGGAAACGTAATGAGACAGCAATCACCAGTTGTAAAAAGAGAAGTGCAAAATTAACAAAACAGTATGTATTCTGTGAAAAATAGTTCTTTAAAAAATGTATTTTTAACATAAACTAAATAATTATACTCTATTGTGGTGTTTTTTGGTAATAATGGTAGTAATACCTTATTAGTATATATTTAGTAGCTCACTCCTAAGTATGTCATGCACTATAATATATCTTAGGAAGCAACACATATAAGTAAGCATATTATATAAAGGGAGTATTGCATCTAAGTGTCTCATAAAACGTTACTCAAAACATATTAGTAAATATAACTCGGGCAAAATTGCATAATTTTTAAGATATTATTTTCAAAAAAAAAAAATCGAAAAAAAAACCAAAAAAAAAATCAGCTTATCTCAAGCCGCAAACTTATATAAAGTAATTCTACCAAAACATGTAGTGCATTTTCATATCTTAGCAGATAGCTATAGAACAAAATAAAGCATATGAATGGCAAAGATAGCATAAGTATGATAAGTA